>JAJKFI010000058.1:137917-178680 GCA_029204185.1 Lerista edwardsae | reverse complement strand
ACCACTTTGGTGGGAAGGTAACGGCGTTCCGTGCGCTACGGCGTAGAATCATGCTGGCCACCATGATCGGACAAAAACGCCGGCTCACAGGCTTTGAAACGGAGATGAGCACCGCCCCCTACAGTCGGTCACAACTAGACCATTCGGTCGTGGGGAAACCTTTACCTTTACCTTTACCTAGTGGCTATTAGGTGTGAAAGGGAAAAGATAGTCAGGCTGAGCCTTCTTACCCATGGGTTTTCTATCCATGGCTCTGGCTCAACTGGACTCCTCCAGAGGGGAAGGGAGCTGTGCTCCCCTTGCCTCCAGTGGGTATTCGTGGCCTGTGTGTGCCCTCTGCGGGCCTCAAAAGGATTTCCAAGGCTTATAGGAGGAGGGTCATTTCCAGCTTTCAGAAAAATCAGAAGTGATGTTTTAAGGCCTTAAATGGCCTTTGGGGGTGGAAAACTCCAAAGGCCTTTTAAGGCCTCAAAACATCATTTTCTGAAAAACGGGAAGTGACGTTCTAAGGCAGTCATTTTCAACCACTGTGCCACAGCAAACTGATGTGCCATGAGTGGGCCACTGGTGTGCCACGGGTATTTGGGGGAAGATCATTTATTAGTAGGGCCAACGGGGGATGTGAGCCCCCCCCCCATGATGTGTCTTCTCAATTGTCAAAAAACTGATGGTGTGCCTTGACAATTTTAGTACCTTCTCAGTGTGTCATGAGATGAAAAGAGTTGAAAATAGCTGTTCTAAGACCCTCCAGTCAGTCAGGTTTCCCTTGAACCACGGGTTAAGAGCGTATTAAAAAATGTTATAAAGCCACCATAGTCCTCTTGCCCTCTAAACCAGGGAACACCTGCATTTTGGTCATCATGTCAGACATAAAACATGGAATGTGTGGCTGGAACTGGACAAATTTGTTAATCTGGACCAGAGATGGGCTGAAGTCACCGAGCAAGAGTTACGATTCATTCTTGAGTCTCCACCCCACACAGAAAATATGTGTGTCTTTGTGATTTAAGTTTTTCAGATTCATGACTCATTTCCGAGTCAGTGGACTCAAGTTGCACCCAAGACGTTGACAGGCGTGACTTGAGAGTACACGAGTCAGTGCAAAATATGTGTTTTTGCAACTTGGACTTGAGTCATGTGGCTCAAGTTCTCACTCGTGCTCTGGCCTTTCATCCACTTCTCTAGGACGCAAACTGCCTTCTGCTTTGAGGAGCACTTGTGTCCCTGTAGACCTTTCACATGATCATGATATTACACAAAGCTTATTGCTGTAACCAGGCCACTCGGTTGCTGGGCAGAAAAAAATTAAAAATGACGCACTGTGGGTTTTCGTGGCGAGATGTACTTCAGTTGCTGTGAGGCTTTCGACTCCATTGCTCTCCCATCACTGGCTTTTAATTGAAGCAGCCATCTCCCCGTTGACTAGCCTGAGCACACAAGTTAATCTAGCTCGATATTAGCTGCAGTCTTATGAAGAATTCCTCTCCAAGTCTGGAAGGCAACATAAATGTAAAAAGAAGATTGCATGGAGAAGGGAAGTTTGGACTGGAACAGATGCCAGAGAAGCAAAGTCCTCCCATGCCGATGCAATGCAGAATTATTCCCATGGTAAAAAGTTTCCAACTTCTAAAACCCATAAAACCAGCCCAATCTGGGGTCTCCCTAGCACAGTTTTATGGTCATTAAATAAATGGAGACATGTTGCAGGAGAAGTGGTTGAGGGCTGGCGCAAGCAAGCTGCCACACATTCTATGAATACCGGAAGCAAGCAACTGTAATCTTCCCCCACATTTCTTGCTTTTGCATGAAGCACTGGCCCATCTACTGGTCACATGGGACTTCTGACCCATGACACTAAGAGCGCAATCATAACCTGGAGTTAGGCCGGTACAGTTAGGCCAACAAAGTTTGGCCAGCACAAGGGTAAAGCATGTTTGGAATGCTTTCGAGTCAGGGAGGATAGTGCGCGTCTGTGTGCTGGCCTCTTTGACTCCGAGAGTGGTCCAAACATACTTTACGGTATCCCTTGTGCCGGTCAAACTCAGCTGTCCTAACTGTGCCAGTCTAACTCCAGGTTAGGACTGCGCCCTCAGCCATCTCAGAATGCCTCTTACTGTGATCTCTTCAGCCACCACTAGGGTAACCCAAAGCAGATGAGCTCTAATTAGTTGGATAGAAGAGAAAATTTCAGTAGGTGCCGCTTTTCTCACCCTTCATGGCCTGCCACAATTTCTATTGTGCCTTCTATTCAGTGATGTCATGAAGGGGGAATGCGGGGGAACTCAGTTCCACTAGTTAAAATTAGGGCTGACTCCGCCCACTTCACTCTCCCGCCTCCCCCCTCCCAATTCCTCTGCAAAGAGCTTTTCTTCTTGGTTGGCCGGCACTCAGAGGGTTAAAGGGAGCGACTCCAGATTCCTAGGGGGGCGAAGGCAGTGATGTCATTCAGGGGGAACGGACCAGAACGGGCTCCGTGGCTGGTTCCGGGTTCCCGACAAGTGCCAATCAAAAGTGAGTTCCTGTTCCTAAATCATTTGAATGACACCACTGCTTCTATTCCTTTGCATCTGGAAGGCACCCTGTCCATAAAAACCATTGGCCCATCCCTAAAGAACTTTCTTTGTTGGGTTCAGGTAATGATTAACAACAAAACGTTGTGTCCTTTTTTTCTTAAGGTAATTAGGTTCTGCAGTCTGGCTGGAATGGAAATGTATCCACCCTTCACGCAAGACATAAACAATGCAACTACTGCAGAGTTCAGCCAACAGAGAGAACATCATCCCTGTACCACTATCTAACTAGACCTACTGCCCCCTGTTGGTGCAGATGTAATACTGCCACCTTGCTGTATACTCCAACAACTTGCTTGGTGCCAACATACAACATATATAATGAAAGTTTCAAGCAATGTTTCAAATAGTGTAGAACATCTGTTCAGGATGCTTTAAAGCCCCACACAGTTAGGAGCAAAATACCCAGGGGACTACTTAAGAATCTTCCCACTTAAGAAACTTCCTACTGCCTTTTGAGACTAGGCTGGCAATGACACAAGATCTCCTCAGTGGTGGCCCCCAACATGCAGAATTCTCCACTGCTAAATGTGAATATTTTTCCCCATCCTTGCTGATGTTTCACCAGAGTCTGAAGACTTGGTTTTTCACAACAGGCATTTTCTGAGTGCTCCTGATTTTTGGTTTATGTTATACCTCCTGATTAATTTTGCAGATGTTTTGTTGTGTTGTTGTTTTTTGCTATTGGATTTCATTTTTTTTAAATTGCACTGATTGGTTTTAATGAGTTTTAAGAGCCAACTTGAATCCCCTAGCTGGACAGAGATGGGGTATGTCATCATTGTCATCGTCCATCACCGTAACCACCACCACAGAATTTATAGGTATGACTCTCATACAACTGCCACAAGAAACAGGACTGCCACCCTATATTAATGCCATCTCACTTACCCAGACTTATGTCACCTTAATCCATTGATCAAATAGTGAAATAGCAAATCTTTCGCAGGCAGAACATCCCTGAAAGCACAATGGTGTTTTACTTACCACCTGTACTTTGATAGCTGGATCTACAAAGTAGCCAAGATAGTGGTGAATTGAGTGTCTTGCCCCCCAGAGTCCTATTTGGAATTGACTAATCCAGAATGGATTCATCAAAAGGACATGCACTGGTTATTCAAAAGTAACCCATGTCTAATGGAGCTACTTCAAATAGTGAGGCCTTTAAGCACCAGTGTACTGCTCCCAGTGGAGTCACAAGGTGGGGCAATAAGGGCAGAACACCCCAGGTGCCAGGCTCAGCAGGGGACAACATAACACCACACAAGCCTCCCTTCTTCTTATTTTCAGGCTGCCTTGGGCCCAGCCACCATGTGGTCTTCCCTTCATGTTTTTATCGCTCACCAGTGGGCACACACAGAAGCTGGGCCTTAAATAGCCCAAAAATCATCGAAGGGAGGTGGACTTTTTGCATTTAAACCAATGTGAGAGTGGGGAAAGTCAGGGGTGATGTAATGACATCATTATGTCACCCCCAAATTTCAGCTGTTGCTGCCCTGGGTGTACTCTGAGGCACAACTGCCTCTGGCTGCTCCTAATGGCTTTGAGGCCTTCCTGCAATCTGCCCCCTTTCTGGCCTCTTCATTACAGTGATGGTCCTACCATTAGACCAGGGGACAAATGCCCCCGAGTGGCAGACCCGCATGCAGCATCCCTGCCCTTCCAAAAAGCCTTCTACAGCCTTTGGAAGGCTTTTAAACAGTACTTCTGCTTTTCTGACAAAAACTAGAAGTATAATCATGCGCCAGCATCTGTTGGGGTTCCATTTCAGACCCCACTGTGGATACCTGAAACTGTGGCTACTGGGGACACCTTTTTAAAGATAGGGGAACATCCGTGGTTTTGCTGCAACAAGATTTTAAAAAAGGATTTGTTTAATGTTCCCCTATCCTTTGAATCGGTGGGACATGGTGGCGCTGCAGGTTAAACCGCTGCTGCTGGCTTTCTGACCAGAAGGTTGGGAGTTCGAGACCATGCGATGGAGTGAGCTCCTGTCACTTGTCCCAGCTCTGGCCAACCTAGCAGTTCGAAAGCACCTAAATGCAAGTAGATAAATAGGGACCACTTCGGTGGGAAGGGAACGGTGTTCCGTGCGCTATGGCGGAGAGTCATGCTGGCCACATGACCACGGAAACTTGTCCTCGTACAAAACGTCGGTTCTACAGGCTTTGAAACAGAGATGAGCACCACCCCCAACAGTCGGTCACGACTAGACCATTCGGTCGTGGGGAAACCTTTACCTTTTATCCTTTGAATAGGCATCCCAGTATCCATGGTATCTGTGGATAACTGAAACTGTGGATACCAAATCAGTGGATATTAGGGCGCGCCTGTATTGTTTAAAAGCCTTTTGAAGGCTGTAGAATGCTTTTAGCAGCTAGTTCGGAAATACATTATCTCCTGCCTTCCTGATTCCTTTGATGGGCTTCAGTTTGCTTACAAAGAAAATAGATCAACTGAGGATGCGATTAATACTGTGCTTTATATGGCTTTATCCCATTTGGAAACACAAGGGAATTATGTAAGAATGCTGTTTGCGGACTTTAGTTCTGCTTTTAATACCATCATACCACACAGATTAATAGCCAAACTTAAAGATCTAGATTTTCCAGATTCTATCTGTTTATGGATATGGGATTTTTTAACAAATCGTCCACAAAGAGTTAAACTGAATGATTACATCTCTACTGACAAGATACTCAGCACTGGCACTCCACAAGGTTGTGTCCTTAGTCCACTACTGTTCTCCATTTATTCATCGGATTGCACCAATAACCATCCCAATAATAGGATTATCAAATTTGCGGACGATACTACATTAGTAGGACTTATTTCCGGGGATGATGAGTCTGCGTATCGGGATGAGGTATTACAGCTATCCCGCTGGTGCAAAGAAAATAATCTTCTATTTAATATCCGAAAAACCAAGGAGTTTATAGTGGACTATAGGAAAAAAAGAGCAGACATTCAGCCACTGTATATAGATGGAGTTTGTGTGGAACAGGTGGTTGAATGTAAGTTTCTTGGGACCATCATAACTAATGACCTGACTTGGAGTGCGAACACCACTGCTTTAATTAGGAAGGCACAACAACGGTTGTATTTTCTAAGGATTCTTAGAAAGCAACAATTGGCTGAGAGTTTGCTAATCACCTTCTATCGGAGTTCAATTGAGAGCATATTATCCTACTGTCTCTGTGTATGGTACACGAGCTGCACAGTGGCAGAGAAAAAGGCAATTCAAAGGGTGATCAAGACGGCCCAAAACATCATTGGCTGTTTACTCCCCTCTTTGGAAGAACTGTATAAAAATAGATGCAAGAGGAAGATATCTAATATATTGAAAGACTCCTCTCATCCGGGACATCAGCTCTTTGAACTATTACCATCGAGAAGGAGATTTAGGGTATTGAAAGCAAGGACGAGCAGATTCAGAAACAGTTTTTACCCAAGTGCAGTATTGAGTTTAAATGCGGGGTCATAAGTTTTTGTGGAATTTAAATTGCTGGGAGCAATGGGGTATTTATATTTGTATAAGTGATTGTTGTATGGTTGATGGTGCATATTTTAGTTTTGGTGTTGTCCAGTTTTACCTTGGGGAAGAGCACCTCATTTCGTTGCACCCAGTTGTGAGTGTAATGACAAATAAATTTCTTATGTCTTATGTCTTTTAGAAGGGCAGGGACACCATACAAGACACCAGAACATGGTAGGTGTGTGGGGTGGGCAGCAGTCTGCTCTCTAGCCCCCAAGTGGCATGTGGGCCAGGGACGCAACTGCTTTATTATACCTTCCAGGCAAACCTATTATTTTAAAGAATAAGACCAGAAGGGAGACAGGCTGATTACACGGAAGCCTCAGGCATTCCTGCACTTGTGCACCTGAGCTACCCATGAGCATCATGGGAACTGTGAGGCAACCTAGTTTTTAGAATGAATGCGGAAGCCAATAGTGCCCTGCCTATCTGCAGTTCTATCTTAGATACAAAACTAACAAACAAACAGCCAATGTCCTTTGAATGGCTACAAATGAGATTTTTGAAAATATGCTGCATTGGCAAGAATTCTGTGTTTCAAAGCTGAATTCTGCTTTGAGAAGACCTACAATGGAGTTTTGCCAAGTGTCCTCGCTCCTCTAGAGGATCTCTATACTATAGTCTTCCATATGTCATTATTTGAGATGCATTTGCTGCAGAAGACATCTTGATTCCAATACATGAGGCGTAATGAAATATTTAATGTGATCCAGATTCTCATCTGGCATAAGGCTAATGCTGGTTTGCAGAAGTAATTGAAGCTACCCTGATTTATATCCTCTCCTGAGAACAATCTCAGAGAACAAGTCTTCTTGTCCAGTGGTTTATCTCTTTACAAAACAAATGTTAGTGTTTCTCATGTCCTCATTGTTGCTTAACCGTGTTTTCTATGCATTGTGTATGATGCTACCTTATGCTGAGTGTCTGGATTCAGACTGTGTTGCAGTATATTGTGCTGCATTATCTTGTGTTGCAATACACCTGTCTCCCCCTCCCCTTATACGGATGCCTTGTGCTATGTGAGAGAAGAGGGTTTTCCTGGTGTCACTGTGTTGTCATTCTCTTAGGCAGAAAGAGAAACGGAAAGCTTGTTCTGAAGCAGACTTTGTTGTGACATGAGAGCAGAATCTCCTGGGAAGTTAAACAGACCGTGGTATATTTGCACCAGGAATTATTTTTACATTTTAACCATTGAAACGCATCCAGGAACATCACCAATACTGAAGTCACTGAAGAGGCAGTTCATTAGCAAGAGAAAATGAAGTTGTCCCTTGCAGAAAATTCTTTGCCATGTCAACAAATTCATGAAGGATCTAGAAGACCATTTTCTGCTTGGTCCCAGAGGCACCTTTATTGGGTGCTGTGGGAAATACGGTGCTGGGCGGATTCCCCTGTGGCTTAAACCTGTAGGCCCCTTTCTGTGTTCACCTTAAACCATCACATTTCTACTATCTGTGATCCACTCATATGACCTTCATCTCCCACTCCAAACACTAGAAAATGAGCAGTAGCAGAACGCATCATTTCTCCACATAATGAACTCAAACACTACGTCTTGGCTCTATACTTCAATTAGTCCTTGAAAATTGTTAAAAATACATCATCTTAAGCCCACAGCTGAGATTGAAAGAGCTACATTCAGTAATGGCCAAGGACCCAGGCATACCCTGTGGGACTGTTATCATTTTTTCCATGAAACTTCCAACCCCTCTGTGTCATATCACAGAGCAGGCCCAGCCCAAGTCTAAGTGGTGTCTGAAGTGGTGCATGTCTTTTTTTTTGGGGGGGGGGGGGTGTTTGCATGTGCATCCCTGCATGTATCTAGCCCCTGTTGCTGCTGTCACCTTCTCACCTTCCCAGCTGTTCAAAGAAGTCGTTGGATAGGCTCAGGGGAGAGGAGATGGCAGCACAACATAGCAATAGTGGAAACGTCCTCCTTACCTTTGCCTCTACTGGCTTTCATTTGCTCCTGCCCAGCTTTCTCTTCAATGAGACTGAAAGCGCAATCCTAACCTGATCTTGTTCAGGATAACCGAAGTTGTCAGCTGTAGAGCGCAATCCTAACCTGGAGTTAGGCCGGCACAGTTAGGCCTGCAAAGTTTAGCTGACACAAGGGATACCGTACAGTATGTTTGGACCACTCTCAGAGTCAGAGAGACCAGCACATAGAAATGCACCATCCCCCCTGACTCTGAGAGTGGTCCAAACACGCTTCATGGTGGCCCTTGTGCTGGCCAAAGTTTGCTTGCATCACTGGACTGGTCTAAGTCCAGGTTAGGATTGCACTCTGGGAGTCCACTCTGAGATACTCCCTCCACTCTGTTTGTTTGAAGATGCAGCCATGTTTGGAACAAGCAGGGGGTAGTGGAGGTAACAGTGAGGGCTGAGAGACTCATTCCACCATCATCTCTTTCTTGCCCTCCTGGTACTAGTTGTTGGGCAGACAAGGAGGAGGCAGAGCCAGAGTGATCCTCTTTGGATCGCTCCTCTTCCAGACAGCGAATGTAGCACTACGAAGGGCATGTGTATGATTGAATCTCTGCGTCGATCACAATGCACATAGAACAGGGAACTTAATAGATGGATCAGAGAATTGGAGACCCACAAAAATAGTTCATGATGGCATTTCGGTGTCCTCTACCCTACTGCAGCCTTTGCTAGCGAATCTCCACACTAGCGCACCAGCAAAAAAAAAAAAAAAAAAAGTAATAAAGTGAGATAAGACACTCTGCATTTATATTAAAAGAGATGAGAAGGAGACCGCTTTGCATGGCTTAACTCAAGGTTAAGAAAATCCTTCTCTTCTCCCCCAAACTCTGCCTCTGAACATTCAGAAGGTTATGAAAGTTCATGCTGAAAAGAAGGCTCGCTTTCACAGCTCCGGACTTTGACCTTTTGGGGAGAACTATGAGGAGATTTTTAAAAAAATAATGTAATTTTTTTTCTAGGGTGATAAAACCTAGCAACATTTTCTCCTTAACGAATACCAGTTAATGGAACACACCTATTAAAGGAGTCCTTTCTCACAAACCTGGAATTCAATAACCTCCATTGCTCACTGTTCCTAGATCACCAGAATACTCAAGAAGCAAGTACAGAGGGCTTTCATAATTTATTCCCTGTCTTCTCTCAAAATGCACTGAGTGAAATTTACAGGGCAAGCCTAACCCTGCACTAGTATAGGCAGGCCACATAGGGTAGGTTAAGAGGTGGTTTGAGGTCACCTTGGGATTAGGGGATATTTTTCTCCTTACCCCATGTAACACTCCAGCCATCCCTAGGGGGCTTCTCGGATCCACACCAGCTATTTTGCTGGTGCAAATCCAAGAAGCCTGGTATAATGCCAGGCAAGTTGGGAGGGGTTAGGATACAGCATGCACCCTCTCCTGGGCCTGATTCTCCCCATGTTCCACCCTCCTCTGTCCCCAAACACCACTCCCCCACCTCTGAACCATCCTCCCACAACCCTCTCCCATCTGGCGCAATCTTACCTGCTCCTGCCAGTGCAGGGTCAGGATCTGGCCAGACCAAGCTGGAGCAAACCTCTGTGCTGGTCCAGCCGGCTCTTGAGTTGGTGCAAACGTTCCTTATGGCATACTTGCAGCAGAGCAGGGACTGCTATGCCAGCTCAAATACCAGCTTGGATTGGGCTGTCCAGTTCTTTCATCCAAGGGCAACCCAGAGGAGTGAGCTTAAATGCATTCATATTGACCAGAACACTCAGACCACTGCAACCTCTTTGGCCCCCATGGGAGTATTTAAAACATTGATTCTAACTTGGGCTCTTCTATAGGAATCTAAAGAAATAAACTATTAACAATTGGCCTGTGTACAATATATCAAAGTTGTTCGGGATGGAATGCAGTCATGCTTGATCATGCAAATGAAGAGATGCTGCAAAGGGAGTTGTTTAATGGTACTTTTCTGTGCCAGTGCCAATGTGAGATTTATAGCAGCGATTTGCACTCAGACAGGGTCCAGAGAACAAGGTGGGAGTTTTGTTGTAAATAAAAAAAAATAGGGGAGTTTTTATTTTTCTGGCCTGAGCTGTAATACAGTATACCTTGGAATTTTACTAAATATTTGATGGCTAAGGTTCCATGTGGTCACCACTGAACACTATATCTAGTTTGCCCATTTGACCGCATGCACCTCAATCTAAGTAAGAGCGCAATCCTAACCTGGAGTTAGGCCTGCACTGTTAGGCCATCTGGTCAGCACAAGGGCCAGTGTAAAGCATGTCTGGACCACTCTCGGAGTCAGGGAGGATGGTACACGTCTGTGTGCTGACCTATCTGACTCTGAGAGTGGTCCAAACATGCATTATGGTGTCCCTTGTGCTGGCCAAAATATGCCAGCCTAACTCCAGATTAGGATTATGTCCTAAGGGGCTGTATCCTGGCTTCTCTTTATTTTAAAGGTTTATTACCCGCATTTCCTATCCTGAAAAAGGAAACTCAAAATTACTTGCAAACTGAAAGCACAACAGCCAATAATTAAAAACAACAATTAAACACACACAATTGTATATTCCTATCTAGATTAGTTATTGTACATGCAAAAGGGTGCTACAGGTACAGTTCTATGGTCCAGTCTAGTAACCAGGGCTGTGCACATGTTGTAAAGGGAATGAAGTTGAGATTCTGCTGGTCATCTGTTGATGAGGGCTCAGAATCAGTGTTCCTCCACTATCCCATCCCTGCTTTACAGTTGATTGACAGGATTACATCCAGTGGTGTCATTCACATGATTTAGGAACAGGAACTCACTTTTGATTGGCATTTGTCGGGAACCCGGAACCAGCCATGGAGCCCGTTAGGATCCGGAACGCCCGTTCTGGTCCGTTCCCCCTGAATAACATCACTGATTACATCTCTATTGGGCTTTATGTGTGCCCTTTTGTGAATAAAGGCAAATACCCTGAGGATATCCAGGTATATAGGCACCCCCTACCCAGTGATGTCATTCAGGGGGAACGGACCAGAATGGGCGTTCCGGATCCTAACAGGCTCCGTGGCTGGTTCCAGGTGCCAATACAATCAAGACAAGTGCCAATCAAAAGTGAGTTCCTGTTCCTAAATCATTTGAATGACTCCACTGCCCCTACCCACCCTGTATACCCCCAACTCCTGTATCCACAGGGGTATCATTCCAGACCCACCCACCTTGCAGACACCGCAAACAGGCTGGGTTTTTTCAAAAAGATGGAAAAAAAAACCCCATCCTGTTTGGAGTCATGGAGAGGCTCCCAGATTCACCCCATAATGCATTGCAAAGAAGGGAGCTCAGAAGACTGCCTGTAGATCTTAAAATGCAGCAGTTTCACTGCACAACAGTAGGGGAATATTTGGGGGCTTTTTCCCTCTACATTTTATATGGTTGTAAAATTGTATCCGCAGGAACCACAGATAACTGAAACTGCATGTGTTGGATCTGCGGATACAGGAGGATGCCTGTATTTCAGAACATGTCTGCTCAGGAGTAAGTTTTGTTGTGTTCAATGGGGCTTACTCCCAGGAAAGTGTTATAAGACCGGCCTTTGATGTGTACCTTCTGCAAGGAGTAATGCTCCTTCTAACTTCCTTCCAGTTTCTCCTTACTCTCCTGATATATGTAGAGCCAGAGGCGGATCTACAGGGAGGGCAAAGATCTAAGTGTTGCAAGAAGCCTTACCCTGTTATGTAAATCCCTCCTCTCCCTTGCTGCTCTAGCCAGTAAGCAACGCCAAGATGTTGCTTTTCCCTGTGAGGATTGGCTAAAACGGTGCAGGAGAGGAGTGATTTCCACTGTAAGGTAAGCCTTCTTGCAAAACTTAGAGCTTTGCCCTCCCTTAGATCTGCCTCTATCTAGAGCTGTCAAAAAGCAAGCTATAGGTATAACACTCCACTGCCTTTTCCTTCAGGGTGCTAGCCTTGCCTCTTTTTCTGCAGCTGACTTCAAAACAGAGCAAACACCATCGGGAACATCCACAATGTCTGCAATGCAGCAAGCTGGGTGTGGATGGGAATGGAGGAACTCTGATCCAAACAAGATTGGCTGTTGGTTTCAAATAGGCAGTGTATGACAAGTGGTCAGGGCAGGTTGAGAAAGCGTTTTAAGAACTCGTGGCATACTGTATAGTCCTTTAGACAGACAAAAAAGCAATCAAGTTCTAAAAAAAAAAGGAGAAAGGATATAAAACCACATTTGCAGAGAATGTTCTTGTACAGGCATTTGTGTGCTGTAACAACTTGAAGAAAACCGGAGGTGTGTATTGGAAACGAGAACATTTGGATTTTCAGCTTCAGGAATAACATTCAACATTTTTTTATTGCTCCTGTTTGACCCTGAAATAAATGAGATGTCCTTCTTCATACCAGGATATATAGGGGGAACAAGGAATGCATCTGCTTTGTCCGAATTTTTTTTACAATATCTGAAGAAATAAAAGTTGTAAAACTATAACGCAAGATGTGCTAAAGCAGCTGTTCAGCTAATTGTTCCCTTGTACACCCTGCAGAGTTATGTTCCCTTCTGATGTTTACCTAAGTTTCTTCCTCATCTTTGTCCAAGTCTGCAATTAACACCTATAATGAACATGATAACACGCTGTTGAGAAATTCTGGTGTTAATTAAAAACATTGAAGATGAGAGAGAAGTGAAGCTAGAAATGGGTTAGGGGTGAGGATTATGTCTGCTTACATCCACCTTGTCGGGTTATTCTCTGCCCCATCTTACCTCAGAAATTGAAGCAAATTTGGAGTTCCCTCTACAAGGATTTGGGGAACAGTCATGGAAGCCACTGAATGCCAACTCTAACTCAGGTCACATTCCTAACCTGGAGTTGGGCTGGCACAGTTGGGCCAGCAAAGTTTGGCTGCCACTAGGGCCACCATAAATTATGTTTGGACCACACTTGGAGTCAGGGAGGATGGCAAACATTCTTTATGGTGTCCCTTGTGCCAGCCAAACTTTGCTGGCCTAACTGTGCTGGCCTAACTCCAGGTTGGGATTGTGCCCTCAACCTTATCCAAGGTTTATGGTGGCATATCTTACAATCCACCCCCCACAAGTCCCAGACCAATGGGGTGGAAGCTGAACAACTGGAGTGTGCGCCAGGGCCACCAGAGCAACTGGCTGGAGGCCCCGTGCATTCACAGTGGTTCACAGATGCTCTGCTGGAACAGGCAGGTTAGCAGCTTGGGTGGTTAGTGGGAGGACTAGGGGCAGTTTGGGGCAGAGAACAAGCCAGGCAAAGGGTGGTTTGGGGACAGTAGAGAGAGGATTTTGGCAGCAGTTGCGCATGCCAAGATCCAAGATCCCTGAGAAATGCTGTCTTAACTGAAACGTGAAGGTACAAGATGTACCCTGAATTCCTGCCTCCCTGAGGGCTGACAGTGACCTGAGGTCAGAATGAATGTTGCCTGGCTGGTCCACAACACCTACAGATGGAGGTGAGCTTTGGCCACTTTGGGTGTGCTTTGACTCAAAAAGAGATCCCGTTAGCTTTGGATCTCAGATCTATGGAAATTATAGAATAGGCAAGGAGTTCCGTTTAAGATTTCTAACTTATTGTCATTTGTTGCCTTGTGCAAATTCCGTACCAAGCAAAGCAACACAGTCAGCATGTCAATCAACCCCCTCCACATCAACATATAATGGCAATTCTGAGATGCAAAAGCTCAAAGCATAGGGAAGGATACAAGAAATGGAGAGAATGTAACCATCGTGGGTAGCTGAAGCTGCCCTCAAACTGTCTGATTAAATGTGAACACTCGAGGAAAAAGTCACATTTTTCCAGCTAGTTAATTTGGCTTGGATGCTTTGCATCTTCCTCTGAAGTGCCAGAAAGGTTTCAAGTTGGTTCCATGACTAACAGCTCAAAGACACAATCGCTGAATGGGCCGTTCGTCAGAGAACCAACTTGAAAGCCTTTCAGCGCTTTCAGGGGGAGAAGCAAACTATTGAAGACAAATTTATTGCAGTCAATGGAAGCCAGGGGGTGGCATGTATCAGCCATGAGGGAGGGCAACAACTGAATTGACAGGAACTACAACTAGACAGTGGCATAGCGGGGGTGGTCACCGGGATGCTGTGGCCTGGGGCAGCACTCCCCACTGCTGTGACCCACTCGCCCTGGTCCTGCCCCCTCACTTGCAGCTGAGCTGCTCAGAGCCAGGCCGCCCACTTCTTCTGCTTTGGAAGAGGCATGTGACTGCGCCGAGATCGCGCAGGTTCTCCTGCCCCCCCTGCAGTCATTCGCACCATGGTCGCTGGGAGCAAAGCTGGCCGCCCGGGTGTTCCTGAAGTAATTGCTGCGTTGTTATGACATCACTGCAATTACTTCCGGGTTGGAGGAGGTGGGGTTGGAGTGGGCGGCAGGGTGACTGGCATGCCCTGGGGCAGCATGCTTGTCAACTATGCAGCACAGTTAGGCCTACCCATGTGGTTGCCACATGCAAATACTACCAGAGCAGCATGAGGAAGATGCACGAAGAAGTGGCTCCCACTCTACTGCTGGACAAGTTTGCTTTGGTCCTCAGCCTAACTGCCAAAGGATGGGCATTCATTTTAATCCTTTGTACACCAGCTATTTCTTAGACCCTTTTAAATGGAGTCCTTAGACTAGTATTCACCGAGGCATGGCCGAAAACAATTTGTCCAAGCCATTTAAATACGTCCCAGCGTGGAGGGAGGATACAGCCAGATGGCTGAGAACAGATGTTCTCCGGGGGCAAGGGTAGGAGTCTGGCTTGAGTTTGCAAGGACAGAGCCCCTCTATCGGCAGGGCTTTCCATGTGAGTCCTTAAAGCTGTCAACATTGGTTTTTTCGCTGTATTAGAGATGCTACTTCAACAAATTTCCATATCTTCCCCAAATGTCTTCATGCAGCAGCTCTACTGGGAAGCGGAGCTGTGGGGTGTGACAAAGGAGCCATAAAGTGCTTTCCTCAGCTTTATACACACTCATAAATAATGGAGAGGGAGACAAAGAAATATGTACTGCAGAACAACCCGGGCTGGGCTGAATGTTTGCATTTGAAGGGGAAAATAGTCAGCTATGGCTTGTGGACTGCTAGTTGGCAGAAAAGAGTCTGGTTGGGAGTTTAGCAAAGGTATTCCAGACCTATCTCGGTCTGCTTTCGTAGAGAGAGCGGCTGACCCTGTGATCGCACAACTTGGCCGCTGCGCATTGCAAACTGTACTCTCAGTATTTCCCCCCCCCATACATGAACTATATTCTAGAGCAGGGGTCGGCAACCAGAGGCTACGGTTGTGAGTGGAGGGTGGACCACATTCAGCTCTGGCTGTTTCGGAGTTGGCCAAGGAGCCGCATAGGCCATGCAAGGCGCAACAGGCAGGAGGGCCAGGAGATGCGGTAGTCATCCTGCAAGGATGGCCAAAGAGAAATGGACAGAGCCAGCTCGAAGGCGTGGGGTGGGCCGGGAGAGGCAGGCCTGCTGGGACTGGGTGCAGAACCAGAGGCGGATCTACAGGGAGGGCAAAGCTCTAAGTGTTGCAAGGAGCCTTCCCCTGTCATGTAAATCCCTCCTCTCCCTTGCTGCTGTAGCCAGTAAGCAACGCCAAGATGTTGCTGTTCCCTGTGAGGATTGGCTAAAACGGTGCAGGAGAGGAGCAATTTCCACTGCAAGGTAAGGCTTCTTGCAACACTTAGAGCTTTGCCCTCCCTTAGATCTGCCTCTGTGCAGAACAGCAGCTCTGCCAGTGCAGCAGGCACAGAAGTAGAAGAAGAAGAAGAAGAAGGGGAGGGATGAGTGCCAGTTCCTATCCCTCAAAGTCCCTTTTCCACCTGCTCAGCGGGGGTGGGGGTCCTAGGAAAGGGAACTCTAGAGTTTTCCTAAGAGCCTTCCCCCTCAATGGCTGCTTAATGGCCCCATGGAGGAGGCAACTGCGGAGGCAAGGAAGGCTGCCACCAGCAGAGCAGCCACTAACCCTGCAGAATTTCACCAAGCAAAGCACTGCTCTCCGGAGCTCCCATTCCTTCTCACCAGTGGTGCTTCTAACACATGGTCTGCGTCTCCTTCTACCAGATACCCTGACCAGATGATTTCAGGTGGCTGGCCAAATTTGGCTCAAAGCCTATAGGTTGCCAACCTCTATTCTAGGGAGCAGCTTCAGACCTCATCGGAAATATAATATGTGCAAGATTCACTATGCGGTGAACATGTGAAAAAGGCTTTTAAATTGTTTTATTCGACTGTAATGATGAACAGATATTGGTTGAAAAGCATCATATACATATTCTGAGTATTCTAATAATACATTTAAGTGATGTACTTAGCAATGTACTCTATGGAGATCCCCTTTCACATTAAATACACATTTGCTTTGCATTGTCCTCTTATTCTTATCCATAGGATTTTATCCACACTAGTAGCTGCAGGTATTCCAAGATGGTAAACAAAAAGGGCTTTGAACAAACCACATTTTCTTGTATTCAGACAGTGCAGGTTGGGAGCTGGCTGGAGCATCCACTTAGCAAGGGCACATTAGTCCCATTAGGTTGTGTCGGTCAAAAAGGGGGGGGGGGTTGGATTGCACTATTATTCTCAGAAATGTGCCTCTGCTTCAGTTAATCCCCCCCTCTCAATTTTACATGCATTAGTTACAATTTTCAAATTTGTAAACACCTGTCAGACCAACTGTCATTTTCACAAAGTTTTAATTTGCCCAAATTTCTGTCATTTTTATTTCTTTCTGTGCATATCTTCACACTATCAACTGTATTTATCCCTCTGCATCCTGCAAATTTGCAGATGCTCTTGCCTCTATTTTCTGGGTTTTGAAACCTGCAAACTCTTCAGCTTAAATAATAAAATGAAAGCTTGCCTCACATGGACTACATTTCCTAAGGCTGACTGACATTCGTACATTCTACTTAGCCTCTTTCCCTACCTCACCCCTAAGCAAAATGCTCACTTGACTGCAGGCCGTTCCCTGCCCTTCCCCCTGCTGACATGCATGATCACAGAACAGAATGCAAGTGAAAGGAGCATCCCATGCATTGCAACCCCCCCCCCCGCCACCACTGGCCACATGCTTTTGGTTTTGGCTGTGCACAGCCAACATCCGCTATTCTCCGCCTTCAGAGTCCTCCCACACAGCGCTGTGCATGCACACAGCCTCAATTTCACATTCACAAAAGAAAATGCAGGGTTATTTTGTTTAAAAAAAAATTCTGAGCAATTCCCAGGTCCCCCATTTCATCAGTAGGAACCTGACCTCTCCACAAGCCTGATTCAGCACTGAGGATATTCACATGTGAGGTATCCCCTTCACTAACTGGGAAAGCAATTTACACAGTCAGATTGAGATAATGACCCTTTCACTTTATTTCTGCTAACTGGGCAAGAAACACTTTTTCAAGAGGTGCTCCTCTTATACTTAGCAGGTGGAAACTGTCTGTTTTCACCCCAGCATTTCAGACATGCAGCCATTTAACTTTTTTTTTTTTTTTGGCCTGTAAACTGCTTTGTGAACTTTTTGTTTAAAAGTGGTATATAAGTAATGATTCCCTTTCATGGATCACTGCCTTGTCGTGGCAAAGGGGCTTGAGTAGCTCAATGAAGCTGTGAGCTATGCCATGTAGGGTTACCCAAGATGGACAGGTCATAGTAGAGAGTTCTGACTAAACGTGATCCGCTGGAGAAGGAAATGGCAACCCGTAAAGCATTTTTGGACTGCACTCTAGCCTCTCAGACTCCAAGAGTGGTTCAAACACACTTTGGGGTGGCATTTGTGCCAGCCAAACTTTGCTGGCCTAACTGTGCTGGCCTAACTCCAGGTTAGGATTGCTCTCTCAGTGAGTGAAGTGTTCAAAATTATAATCAGGAGTTGAAGCAAACAGAAGGCAAGAAAAAGAGTCCCAGGGTAACTTGAGATGCAATCCTATCAAGATTGCTGTGCTGCGATCTAGTGGCACTGAAACGGCCTCCACTGTATCCAGCACAGGAATGGATCCCCCTGCTAAGGATCCCCCTCCCCTGAGGTGACTCTTACATAAAGATCTTGGGATATCCCTGGTGACTTGTATTTGGTTCTTCTTGTCAATAGTGTGATAAACTATAAGCAATAATATGGTCATAATATGGTATGGAAAGTTGGAAGGAGCTAAACGATCATTGTAAGCAAGCCGTGATGGAATTCAAGTGGGTGTAACTAACACATCCTTAGATTTCCTGTCCATGTAAACAATATTATTAATTCAAGAAAATAGCCCTGAAGCATCACCACACACCATCTCTGATAGTGCAAAACAATTTAGGGCACAAACAACTTAGGGTGCAAACTTTCCAGCTCTGGGGGTAATGTAGCTCTGAGGTAACAAACATTCCCTTACCTTGAGGAGGCCTCCGTGACTGGCCCCCAGTTGCAGGGTGCAGCACATGCCCCATTGGCACAGCTATGCCAGTACTGGAAAGTTGGTTAGGATTGGGCCCTTAGTATCCACACTATTCAACCCAAGAGCACATTGGAGGTGAGGAAGGCGGAAAAGATCGTCGGCAGACCACTCCTTTCCATCCGGGACATTGCATAAAAGCAATGCTTGAGCAGAGCTCGAAGAATTGTGGAGGATGCTATTCACCCCCTTCATGACCTGTTCTCTTTGTTGCCTTCGGGGAGGAGGCTTCGGGGTATTCGGTGTAGAACATCTAGGTTCAGTCACAGTTTTGTTCCATACTGTATTAATCTAGTAAACTCCCATGCTGCTTCTTTCCGCTATGTACTTCGGCAGGGTTAGTTATTAATGGGATGAAAGAAGGTACAGCAGTGGTTATCTGTGCGTGTAAGGCTTAACTCCTGGGTGTAAGTAAGCAACGTAATTTCATTTGAGTGTATACTTGTGGGCCTTGGCCTGGGTGTCCACTGTAAAATGACAATAAAGGTTATCTTATCTTATTGAGGGCACAATCCTAACCAACTTTCCAGCACTGACCTAACTGTGCCAATGGGGCAAGTTCTGCATCCTGCAGTGGAGTAGTACTCACGGAGGCCTCCTCGAGGTAAGGGAGTATTTGTTCCCTTTCCTCAGAGCTGCATTGCTCTTTCCCCAGAGCTGGAAAGTTGGTTAGGATTGTGCCCTAAAACTAACAAGCAGAGAAGAGAATGACAATAATTCCAAAACTTTACTTATTGTTTAACACATCTGCATAGAGCGGAATCAGTGGATGGGGTGAGTTCCTGTGGAGGTCTCTGACTGGCAGGCGAAAAGCTGAGTTACAGCTTGGGCTAAAGGGGAAATGGTAATTTCAACTGTAAAATGTCTGGGGAAAATGAATTACGTCTGTGCCAGGACCTTCGGGCATTATAAAATGCTTGCTTGTAATGTGATAAGTGAGACGATCTGAACTTTCGGTACTTGACAGATCCAGTAATTCTACAAACTGTAGTTGAAAGTACAGTAGTTCTTGGGCTTGGGATGAGCATAAAATATTATGGCCACCTATCAAGACTCGTATTCATTCTGATATGGATTTATCCCTGATATCTTGATGATGATATGTCAGTTTCTCGGATTAGACGGAAGTCTTTCCAGTAAAGTTACTGGCAATTGCCAAAGGTTAATAACCCTGTGCCACATAGCGGAAATGGTAATATATTGTTATTACCAAATAATGCAATGATGCTTGTTCTCTACATGAATTTGGCAGAAGGTAGCAAAAAAAAAAAATGTCTCTATGAGTTATCTCTTTTGCTCACAGGAAAGGGATGATTTTGAAGAGTAAAGACAGAAGTAACCTAAAATGAGGATTTATAAAGAGGTGTTTGCTTCCCAAGCTGCAAGCCCAGTTTCACAATTGACCAAGATAGGTGAACAGATTCATGAATCAAATGCTAGTTCAACCATCACCCTTGCCTCTTCTTCTCACTGCTGCCATTTCCTCCACCACTGGCTGGGTAAAATGAATGAATGAATAATTCTGCCCTATAGGAACAGATGCTACAACGACGGTATTTTTACCCCATAACATTTGGGGTGACTTAGAGCACAATCCTAACCTGAAGTTAGACCGGCACAGTTAGGCTAGCAAAGCTGGGCTGGCACCAGGGCCACTGTAAAGTGCTCTTGGACCACTCTCAGAGTCATGGAGGATGGCACACATCCAGTGATGTCATGCAGGGGGTACGTGGGGGTACGCGAGTACCGGTTTCTAGGATTATGGCTGGCCCCACCCATTCGCCCGCCCACTCGTCGACTCCGCCCCCTGCAACGTTTGAATTTCCTGCATGTTTGAGTTGCCTGCATGTTCTCAGAGCCAGGCAAGCAGCAAGTGGAGTCTTGCCTTGCCTTGCCACTGAAAAATGAGCTGCTCTGGGTTTTTGGGGCTGTTGGGTCACTTTAACATGATGCCAGGCCTCCTTAACATGTTTTGGGGGTGCTGTGGAATACTGTTGCAACTGTTGGGTCAGTTTAAAATCGTCTGAGGCCTCAAAAAGGGCTTTTTTCATGTCCCTTCCTGCCACGACCTCACTTCCGGCTTATGACGTCACTTCCGGTGGGCGGGTCCCAACATGTGCCAATCAAAAGTGAGTACCTGTTATTAAATCATTTAGATGACACCACTGCACACATCTCTGTATTGGCCTCTTTGGCTCTGAGAGTGGTCCAAACATACTTTATGGTGTCTCTTGTGCCAGCCAAACTTTGCTGGCCTAACTGTGACAGCCTAACTCCAGGTTAGGATTGCGCTCTTAGGTCAAGAAAATGGCATGGATGAACACCCATCCAGTGCTGCTGTTCTGGTCAAATTCAGCATCACCTGAATCCCTTTCAAAATGTAAAAAAAAAGAAAAAGAAATCCATTCACAGATCTCCCACATCACTGGAATAGTTTGAAACCATACATTCTTGTCCAGAGTATTGAACTGTGAGTCTTGAACATTTCATTTCCTTAGGAAAATAAAGTTTGGGAATCATTCTAAATTTCTAAACTGGGAATTTCTACTATGCTATCTGATAAAGATATTTCCACCTCACTCATGTCATAATGTACCGTATCAGGATGCATGGGAAGGGCTATACTATACTAGAATTGCCATTTGCCACATTCCTTCCAGGCCAAGGTACTAGTCCCTTAACATTCACAGGAACCAGAACTTCAAGAGCTGCAGCTGCTTCTATTGCAATGCTGAGGGCTGCATGAAGCCTTGGCCCAGAATACTTAAAAGAAGCAGGATCCTAAGGTCAGATGGATTATGGCAACCTAGATCAAGAAACAGCAATAAGCAAGCCCTTGAATATGCCTGGCACCAACCAGGTATTTTCATAATTTCAGCTGCTGTACCTTTAATAGTTGTACAGAAGAGAGGATTTAGCAAGTGGCACTTATCATACAAGGGTGACAAAAACTGCTTCTGCTGAGAGAATCTATTAAAGAAATAGCAGGCATGTTCTTAGCATCTGTGCCTTTCCCATTTCTGTTATTTACAGATGAGAGTTCACTGTAACATGTAGAAAAAAAAGAACACTGCAAGCTGCTCCAAGCTCGTAGGATAGAACAGGATCTAAATTTAAACAAATAAATCATTCTGAAAAAAGTCCTCAGCAACTCCTAAAATTGATCAACTAAGTGCTATGGCTGCAAGGGATACAATAAATAACTCAGAGCCCAAGCCTCTGCGTATCTGCTCAGAAGTAAGTCCCAATATCATCAATGGGGCTTACTCCCAGGTAAGTACAGACAGGCCTGCATGCTTCTGCTGTGAATCCAGTGACATACTTATCCCCTATTCATTTTCTTTCGTGCATTCAAAGGCTGTGTCATTTTGTGCTGCTTGGAACATGTATTTTAGAGCACCATCTTTATGCCCAGTTCCTGGTCACACACAACACTGTACAGAAGAAAGACAGCATAGTATCACTGCGATAAGGGGCAATGCCAGTGATTCCTATGCTTCATTTTTGCAGGTCTGCACTGTACCCATCAAATCTGTATTGAAACACATGAGAGAATTTAATGGTGATGGTTGCAGTGCTGACGCCTCTAGCAGTGATTGACCCAACTGCCTGCTTTTCCCAGAAGGGTATAAGAAGGACCGGTGGCTGACTTGGACTATTCCTAAGAGCTCTCTTCTGTGTCACTGGCTGAACTGCTCTCATCCTAAACTCACCTCTGGCTGAAGTGCTAGACAGTGACAGAGTGTAGGCATTGGGCCACCAAGGAGGCTGAGGAAGCAACAGGTCAAGGGAAGGTGTGTGGGGAAGTGCATACCTTGGAAAAGAGAATCAGAACTTGAAATGGACTAAGGGCACAACCCTAACCTGGAGCTAAGCCAGCACAGTTAGGCCGGCAAAGTTTGGCCAGCACCAGGGCCACCATAAACCACTCAGGGAGGATGGCACATGTCTGTGTGCTGGCCTCTCTAACTCCGAGAGTGGTCCAGACATACTTTACGGTGCCTCTGGTGCCAGCCTAACTGTGCCAGCCTAACTCCAGGTTAGGATTGTACCCTAAGAGAGGAAAATGGAGGCATCTGAGAAGGGAGGGAAATGAGGGGAGAAAAATCTATGGAGAGGAGAGGTATATGTAGCCATATGCATGTTGCAGAGGTGCGGCAGAGTGGAGTTCACATACTGATTTGAATCTTTGACTACAGCAGCATTTCTCAACTGGGGATACGCATACTACTGGTTGTGAGGGAGGTGGTGTCCACAGATGTGTGCGGTAACCCTGGCCACCTTCCACCTGGCAGCAGTACCAGGGCACGATGCACCAAACAACATTAGGAGGTTCAGCTTGGCAGGCAGAGCTCCAGCACACAGTTTTTGCATGCTTGAAGAAGCCCCCGTCCTCTCCGAGCTTCTTACCGGTGTTTGGTGCAATGCATCCTGGTCTTGCAGGCCTCTCAACCCAGAAGTAACTGGCGATGATGCCATTGCCAGTTACTTCCATTGGTACATGTGATGGACCAGTATGCACAACGTATGTGGAACATTGAGAAATACAGGAATACAGGCCTCTAGTCTGAGCAGATTGAGGCCCCAATCCTATCCAACTTTCCAGTGTCAGTGCAGCTGCAGTGCAGCCCTGAAAGAAGGGAACAAGCATTCCTTTTTCTTGAGGCCTCCATGACTGTCCCCCCCCCAGGATGCAGTGTGCATGGCTGCACCATCATTGCACCAGTGCTGGAAAGCAGGATAGGATTTGGCTGCTGTTTCCACATCAGAATAAAAGGCTATCTAGCCAAGTCATATGTCAAAAGATATAATGAAGAAATTTTGCATCATTAGCGCTCCCCTGCCAGCGCACACTTAAGATTGCAAGCCTGTACATACTTTCCTGGGAGCAAGCCTCATTGATTATAATGGGTCTTACTTCTGAGTAGAAACGCATAGGCTTGGGCTGTTGGTTTGCAGACAGCCATGACTTTGCTGGGTGGAAACCACTCCTCCCAAATCTTCCATGCTGTTCTCCTCTATCCACCTTGGAAACAGGTTTGAAAGCTTTTCCATCCTCCAGAAGATTTTAGGAG
Organism: Lerista edwardsae; assembly: GCA_029204185.1. NCBI lineage: Eukaryota > Metazoa > Chordata > Lepidosauria > Squamata > Scincidae > Lerista > Lerista edwardsae. Next base: position 155,101 of record JAJKFI010000058.1, on the reverse strand, counting down.
GGCTGACTCTTGCTTTGCCTTCATTTATTCACCCCCCTCCTCTTGTTCCATGTTTTTCACATTTATTTTATCATTTCTAAGTGTTTTTCTTGTTGTTTGGAACTGCCAGGAGAGCTGAGTGTGTTTTATTTGTCAAGCACCTGCAATGCCACCTGCTCTGTGTGTGTGGGGGGGGGGAGAAGAGGAGCAGGCTGCTACATAAAGAAAACACAATCATTGATTGATATAATTAGTATAGTGCTCACATCTCATCAACACGTGTGTAGTTAATATAGTTTGCATATCATTTAATGTTGTTTGCATACCATTTTTATGATCATGGCCAATGTCAGGTTGCTGCTGTTACCATTTGTTTCATTCACTCTGTGATTTTCTAACACTGAGATCATTATCCCAAGTGAGAAAAATGCCCCATTCGAGTGGTTCCCAAATTGTGAGTCAGAACCCACCAGTGGGCCACGAGCCAATTTCAGGTGGGTTGCGAAGCACCTACAGCAGCCATATTGAAAATATGAGAAGATGGGATGCTGGAAAGGGGGCAGCTGTACGGTTATTTTGCTTGTATCAAGGTTGCAGATAGGTTTTTTCCCCTTTCTGATTCACTTTGCTATTGGAAAATGACTGAGAAATAACCCAACTTATTGCTGCATTCTCGGGAAAGCAGCAGTTTCCGGCAGCACAATGATGGCACTTCCGGCCATGACATCCCTTCTGGTGGATACCAGACAGACTGTCATTCTAAAAAGTGGGTCCTGGGGCTAAAAAGTTTTAGAACCAATGCCCTATGCTATTATCAATTAATATTTTGCACTAACCGTCTGCCTGGCACTGTAAAAGACACTGAAATTCCTTTAAATAGGGTGACCAGATACAAACTTGGACAGAGCACCTATACATTGTATAAAAGTTAGAATTTTGGCAGGTGCAGCTTTTGAAACCCTTTGATGAGGAGCTGCACCTGCCCAAATTCCCTTTTCTATACAATGGTGAAAGGCATAGGCACTCTATCCCAGTTTGTGTCTGCCAACCCTCCCTTTAAAGAGCATGTGGATTTGACTTTTGAGTTCTGCAAAGGGGTGCTATTTGGGGTGCATTCGGATCTGCCGCAGGCCTATGTTTAACCATCTCCAGATTGCAGGGGGAAGATGCATTGATGCCACCAGAGAGGTGGCACACATCATTTCTGCTTAAGGAGTAGGAGTCATCCCTCTGCCATTCACCTGGACAGACCCGAAGAAGTGTGCTTTTAGTTCAAGGCACATTTGGCCTCAGTGAGGAGGGGAGAGCAATGATGTGGGATGGCAAGGAGGGGTTACTGGAAATGAGTGGCAGAGAGAATATATAAATTATCAAGTTGAAGAACAGCATTGGTATCGAAATGGGTTTTGAAGAGGGTTTTGAGAGGCAAATTGATGCCTAGATAGCAAGGAGAATGCTATGTCCAAGTTTGGAAGCAAATGGGGAGTCCTATTCTGGCCCTCCCCCCTGCTCATGCAGCGCCACCAAAATGGCTACTGCCACATCCTGAAAGGGGAGGGGCAGTTGTAGAGGTCTCACCTGCCAAGTGACCACAGTTTGGAGTGGTCTACCTGGATTTGCACTGGTAAATTTGCTGGCTCAGGTCAGCATGGACCTGTTCCTCGGGATCAGGGTCTGGAAATGGGGTTATAATTTGGTGGCTACCACTGCTTTTGAACCTGCCCTTTTCCTGGACCCGATTTGCCCCGCTCCACTCCTATCACTGCCCTATTCTGCCTGCCCCCACCCCATTCCAACCCTGCCACCCTATCTGCCTTGGTGGGGTTGCTGGCAATCTACAGACACACGCAGGAAGGCTCCAGCCTTCCCATCGCTGTTCCTGCAGCATGCTACTCTATGCTCTGCTTGTGTACTTTGTACAACTGCCGTAAGGCAATTGCCGCCAGCAGAATGCATGTTCTGCTGGCAGCTAGACCAAATAGGCTTGGGCTGATAGACAGACAGACGTGTGAAGGAGGCAAAGGGGGCAATTGTAAATGAGCTTGTGTAGCAATAAGCAAGAGCATGTAGAGAGAATGATGAGTGCAACATACTGAGGGGTAGAAAATTAGAATCTGATCTATGGCTATGGGTTTGATGCTAATGTAGAAAACCAGAGAAAGGCAAATGAAAGGTGATCATAGCAATGGGAGAGAAGTGAATTTTAGCAGGGGTCATTCTGGAATGATGGAAGTAACAAATGCACCAGCAGGGGACTCTAGCAAGGCGGAGGTTGCTTGCAGTAAGCTAAATGAGAAATTAATAGAGCATGCATAGCCATTGTAGCAGCAGGTGCAGAGCTGAAAGGGTGGATCTTGGAGATGTTGAAGCAGCAGTGCTTGGCCGCAGTTGACTAGAGAAGAACAACAGAGGATCTGCACTTTATTCCAGCACTGCACACTGGAGAGACAGGAGAGATGAGTGGAGAGCTGAATTGGAAACAACAGCTCCATCTGCATCACACCCGGCTGGAAAGATCAGCGCACTTAGGGCCACTTGACAGGGAAAGAGTGGAACAAGCGCATATTGGGGACTCTTCTCTCACAAAAGTGTTCTATTGGAGGGGCACTGTGACGTTTTAAACCTCCAAGTCTCTGCAGAAAATTTATTTGAGATCCGGAACCCGGCATGGCTGCTCACTGCACTTTTGCAACACGCGCAGGATTTTAAAAAGACACGTATGTGCTCCAAAATCATGCATTTATCCAGCATATATGGCACACAGACAAAGAAATGAGACACCAACTCTGGGATTAAACCAGGGCCACATCTTCATTATTTAAAGATCTGTAAAGCTCTTCCATCTTATATTAATTTTTTAAAAAACCTCTCCTGATGTATATATTTAGAGAAGATGGTAGAAACTCAGAATGCAATCCTAAACTGTGCTGGAATAGCTAGGCCAGCGGGCCTGTGCTGTATCCAGCGCAGCTTTGGAGTGCCCAGGAGCTTCCCATGAGCAAGAGCACCTCCCCACTGGCTGCTTGGATCTGCACCTGTTGAATATGCAGCCTGAATTGGGACCTCAGGGCCTGGGGATGGAGGCTTGGATGCAGCCTAACAGCTTAATAGGCCTTTTTTTTCTTTCTGATTCACTTTGCTGTTGGAAAATGGCTGTGAAATAACCCAATTCATTGCTGCATTTTCAGGAAAGCAGCAGGCTTCGGCGTCACAACAATGGCACTGCAGATTATGACATCACTTCTGTTGGGTCCCAGACAGATTGTCATGGTAAAAAGAGGGTATTGGTACTAAAAAGTTTGAGAACCAATGGTATAGAATATAGCGTGCTATAGTCTCTGTGTTATAGCTATTTAGCTGGGCAGGTCCAAGTAGACCCCCCCCCTTGCCATGGAGGCTTATCCCTGAGTAAGGGAACAATTGTTCCCTTAGAGGAGACCTCCTGGACTGCCCCCCCCCCAGCAGAGGTTTGACAGGGCTGCATTGTTGGAGCATGGAGCACGGTCATTGATAGGATTGGGCTGATGAACACACACATGGAAATCAGCATGCAACAGCATCAGCCAATGATAGCTATTTTGTAAAGGAAAACATCCCCTGAATGACCTCTTCTATAGCTGTTTTTGGAAAACAGCTATAGATAGAATTGATATTGGCTTGAGGGGGTGCTGGGCATTAGCCAAATGCAATGTCACATTGCATTACAGCAGATTGTACCATTGCAAAAATCAATTCCTTCCATGCTTTATATAGGGCTAAAAAAATTTTTTTTTATCAAAGACCCAGTGAAGCATAAGCTAGCAGAAGGTCTGAAAACTAAAACAGACTCCTGGTTAAAAATACCCAGAATTTGTTTGATGTCTGCCTTTCTCCCTTTGCCCTAGGTCTGTAGTCTCTTTAACTGTGATGCACTGATGGAATAATTTGTTTAAAAATTTAACACAGATACATCACTGGCTCTCTGTGCCAATGTGTGTTTTTTTTAAATACTTCAATCCAGCAGTAGGTTAAGGATGCAATCCTAACCAACATTCCAGTACTGGGATAAGGGCAATGCAGCTCTGAGGTAAGGGAAAAAAACATTCCTTTACCTTGAAGAGACCTCCATGACTGCCCCTCTACTCCCCCAACTTCAGAATGCAGCACATGCTCCATTTGCACAGCTATGTCAGTGCTGGAAAGTCGGTTAGGATTGTGCCCTAAGAAGAGAAACAACTTTCCTTATAAGTGATATTCCCCGATTTAAGGGAAGATTATGTGATATTAGGCTTGTGATATCGTTACATCCCTTGCATCTACCTCAGTCTTCCCAGTCTCCCAACAAAGTTATAGTTCCGGCCAACGTGAGACCAGCTTAATACTCATTCTGATAAATTAGGATTTTGCAATACAACATGCAGTCATTCCAAATTCTAAAGATAATAGGCATTTCAAAGAGAACATTTTAAAGATGTGAGCAAACCAAGGCCCCAATCCTATTGTTGCACATGCAGCACTGGCTCCAGGAGACACCTTAGATAAGTTGCTGGCAAGAGTGGGGAGGAGGAGATTTGGGGCATTCTAGAGCAGGAAGGGGGAGGGCAGGGACCAAGCCGGTGGAGAAGGGTCTTGAAGGCAAATGCATACACCAGGTCTTATGCCCAGTGGTGTCAGTGGTGAATTAGGAACAGGAACTCACTTTTGAGTTCAAATTAAAATGTTGAAGAAGAAGAAGAAAAAACCAGAAGCAGCCACGGAGCCCGTTAGGATCCGGAACGCTCGTTCTGGTCCGTTCCCCCTGAATGACATCCCTGCTTATGCCCCATTTTTTGCCTGCCTTGCCCACTTTCTCTGCTCATTGCCAGCAATATATAACTGGCATGGGTCTGAGGAGACCCTTAGGCCATGAAGGGGGGTCTATGCAGAGGTAAGAAAATATATATTTACTTACATCTAGCAAGGCTTCTGACCGCCCGCCCCCCCCCAACATGAAGTACACACCCTACCAGCGTGGCTGCATTGACACTGATGCTGTCATAGGATTAGGCAGTACAGTATACAAAATTTTAAAACCGCCTATTCCACTTCCAGGTCTACCTCAGCTGCCCTAGTGTCAACATGGCTAGCTTAAATGTTTTCAAGGACTAGATTTTCTTACTATTATTTCATGACATAGGAGACACATGGTTTTTTTTCCTAGCCAGGATCACCAAGGCCCAAAGTTAGAGACAGGTAGTAGCACTTTTATAGACAGAAGAAAAGTAGGGAGCACAGCCCAAGCATTTGCCCAAGGCCAGAGATTTGGGGAGAGGGCAGCCTGGACTGCAAACCCATTATTAAAAAGTAGAGATAATGTTAGATATAGATATTTGTGTCATTTTATTTCCCTGTATCTAAGGGTGCAATCCTAACCTGGAGTTAGGCAGCACTGTTAGGCCAGCAAAGTGTGGCCGGCACAAGGGCACAATGTGTAAAGCACATTTGGACCACTCTTGGAGTCAGGGAGGATGGCACATGTCTGTGTGATGGCCTCTCTGACTCCAAGAGTGGTCCAAACATACTTTACGGTGTCCTGTGTGCTGGCCAAATTTTGCTGGCCTAACTCCAGGTTAGGATTGTGCCCTAAACGTCCTTGAAATTGTGTAAAATCTGAGGCAGTATTAGAACAGAATAAGGAACATGCTAAAGAGCAACCAGCCCATACCTCCCTCTAGGTCAGAGAGTGGGAGAGACCAGACTTGTTCAAGAAATTCCAGTGCTTGTAATCTGAGATGTGCGGTTCCCTATGTGATAACAATCTGTCAAGAGTGCCAGATGGACAGCCCAATCCTAATGGCCTACCTTGCCGGATGAATGCATGGTCTCCTAGCACCAACTGCTGCAAAGCAGCCTTAAAGTGCATTCCAGCCTTCCCACCAGCATTCTGGCACACATGTGCCTGGAGCACGCTTTATGGCTGCTTTGAAGCAGCTGAAGCCAGCAGAACAGCCCATTATTCAGCCAGCAGGGCAGCCGATTAGGACTGGGCTATAAATTAGACCTCTGGGCCCAAGATAGAGATCCATCTTGAAAGGACTTTCTGCCGTTCATGTATAATTAGTGTGCATAATAATATCAAAACCGTTATGATGAAAATTGGTGCGTTTTCCATTTGAATCGAATATTCAGATCTTATTATGATGGCGTGCTGTTTTCTTCACTCTGCAGGAACAAATAGTGCATAAACAGGCAGCCAGAAATATAAAGACTTTCAACAAGGGACCTAAACGCACAAAAGGACACTCATTAAACCTCATTTTTTTTTTCAAAACAAAAGTCTTTCCATGGGGAAGGAGCTAGGTACTATGTACTGAGCCCAGGGAAATTATGCTTGGGTGCGCAGGCAGGGTGAAGAAAGGGTGTCCAGGGAGACATTGCGCTACACTCCCTAGGGAAACCAGCCAAAGGTATTCTCAAATTCTACTTTCACTTATTGGTTTAAGGCCTGAATTGCAAGACTGCATTTTCTCATTTGTCTGCTTGTGAAATTTCTTAATCAAAACGCAAAGCTCATTTCCATAACATTTCCTGCACATTTCAACATTCTCAGGACCACTGCTATAGGGCAGGAATGGAGCTGAAAATGAGCTCCTGAAAGATATTCCCATCAGCTGTCACATCTATATCTTAGACAGCTCCACCCCGCCAAAAAAATGCCACACAAGAGTTATCCTTTCATCATAACCATAAATATTTGTTAAATCTTTCCACTAATTAAAAACCCAAAAATCATGTTTTTTTCACTGCCAATGTGTACTAGCTAGAGTCGAGAAAAAGAGAGAGAGAGAGAGAGAGAGAGAGAGAGAGAGAGAGAGAGAGAGATTTTGGCTATGGCAAAATACTTTGGGGGAAAAGAGAGACAAGCAAACCCCAAACCCTCCAGAACATCTTTACATTCTGTCTATATTTGCTTTCAACATTTCAGTTGAAGTGGCTTCTACATTAAATTAGAACAAGTGTTTCTATCGGTCCCCTTCTAAATGAAGTTGTTTTGACATTCCAGATGGTGAAGTAAATGAGGGGTGTTTTTTAACTTGATAATTAGGAAGGAGCTGCACGATTTTATCCACCACAAATCAGCAGAAATGTGATTGACAATATTTGTACTTAACATTTTGCTGCCTGAAGAGGAGCACCCCTGGGGTCCCCTCCCTCATCCTTCCCTCTTTTCCTTCCTACAGCATTAAATTCACACACCCAATTCCTTTCTTCTTCCAACCTAAAATTAACAGCTGGTTCTGCAGCACTGGTGAGAACTGGCTGAATTTCACCACTGCGTCTAATCCAATGTTCAACCCATTCATTCTATAGACGCCAGTCAGGATGGAAAAGAGCTGTGCAGTCAGCCATACTGAGGTTACTGCAGTGGTGGGATTCAGGGGGTTCACCCAGGTTCTATAGAACTGGTTGTTAAATGGCCGGGCTCCGCCCACTCGCTTACCTCGGCTGGCTTCGGGGTTTTTTTTGGCTCCGGCTATGATGTCATGGAACCGGTTGTTAATTTATTTGAATCCCACCACTGGGTTACTGCAACATTTACACACTTATAGGAGCTATATGGAATAGTACCATGGCTGAGGGCCTGGCTCCCACACACAGCTTTGTGGGTATTCAGAAAAATTCCAACTGTCTCAGCCATTTGACTACAGCACAGGCAACTAACAGTAACACACTTCCTGCATTATGTAGATGACCAGCCCTGGAATATAGTTTGAGGTTGGAAAATGGATGAAATTTGGAGTCAGATGGAGTCATTGCTCGCATCTCAGACAACTGGTGCCATGTACTAGCAAGCCACCACTTTTACACCTGCCCACCCTCTCAAGTGTACTTCCTTATCCTATTGGCTGGGAGATGGGTGTGTGAGCCTAACTTCATGCTTCTTGGCAATCCTCTCCCTCCTGCCCTTCATTCAGCCTGAATAGCTGGTCATGCTACCTGTTAGATTGGCTTGAGTCTGTTAGTATTTTCGCCTATCCCAAACTGGTATCAGCATGCAAGTGGGTTTGTTCACCAATTAGCTCACTCACGTTTTGGTCACTTTAGGCAGGTGTCATGCAGGTTGGGTACATAGGCATCATCTTCTGGTGTCCATTCTGAGGTAAGCAAGGTCAGGGGTGAGCCAGGACTGCTCACGTCCGCCTTGGTGAGGCTGGCTGGCAAGCCCTCTGCCTGGAACTGGCAAAGGCTTCTGCAAGGCCTGCCCTCTGGGCAGTGGTGTCATCTACAAACAAGGAACGCTGGGCGGGACTTCCACGGGACTTCCGCATGATTGGCTGCCCGCCCGTCCCATTCCGTGGCTGCCCTGGCCTTGGGGGGTGCCTGCTCGCCGGGGGAGATGGTTGGGGGGGGGCGCTGGAGCCTGGGCGAGCAGCAGTGGGGTGCGCAAACCAGGGGCAGCCCCCCCCCCTGAGGCCAGGGCAGCCACGGAACAAAATAGGCAGGCTGCCAATCACGCAGAAGTCCCGCCCAAGTCCCGCGCAGCGTTCCTGCCCCTTGTTTGTAGATGACACCACTGCTTCTGGGTCTGTGCTGTCCAACTGCCTCAAATCTTCATGGTTGGCTGTGATAGGCTCAGTTGGTCTCCGACCAAGTACAGCCTTGAGTCAGATAGTATGCCCATGTAACCTCCAGGGAGGTAGATGGATACAACCATTACCCCAATGTAGCATTCACACACTTTGGGGATTGAGCTACCCCACTGCAGTGGTTTTTATTAATTAAATGACCCAGTTTACCAAAGAACCTCTGACTCACATGTTCATTTGGAGGGTGCAGGCTAAACAACTGCAAGGAAATGTACTTGGGGGAAGAATTAGAGTGAAGAAATCCATTGACAACAGATTCATCAGGGCAACAAAGAGGATAACTGCCTAGAAGAGGTGGAACAGATGAAAAACAAAATAGTGGCACTCCAGGAGGAAATAAGGACTGTGAAAGGCACTACCATGCCAGCATGGAAAACAGTACCATGCTGTAGGGATAAACAAACAAATTACATTTATGCATTTGGCTGCTATTCTGGTTCTCATGCTAGGCAGCTGCCAGCAAGGAATCACGAAAGGGCAGCCTCTGCATTTGCTGCAACTTTAATGTGACCAAACAGCAACTCCCCAGGGACAACATCATAACATGCAGGTACCTGGCACCTCCCAACATCCATGTCCCAACATTCCAAGTTCATGGGACAACTCTCAGGGGAGAGGCAAGCTGTCTCCAAACTCTCACGAATATTCACAAATCCTGATCCAATTCTGAACTGAGCCATTCACCACTTGGCAGGATGATACGGATGAAGACCAAGCCATCCCAGATCTCTTACCCCTGAATAGTAAGATGTCTGTGTGCTCACCAGGCAGGATAGCACAGTGGGAAATGACCACTTGGTTGGATGCATGCAAAAGGAATATCCGTTCCAGAAGAAAAAGGGAAATTGTGTGCATGGTTGCTAGGTAACCACAAAAGTTGATATTCACTTGCCTTTATTACTTTGCTAGGAAACTGGTGAGAGAGCATACCACTGCAGGTACTAGCATACAGAATTCATTACATGTGGACCAGCAATTTAGACATCCACACCCCACATCCACCGCACCATGATTTCAAGATTATCTCATTTGAAGCCCTAAAGGGTTTTGGCAGATTGCCCCCCCCCCCGACACACACACTAGTCCACAACCATGAACTAGGCCGAGGATGGCTAATGCATGTGTATACTTGTGAATTTTAGGAGACAAGAGTCCCTTCTAAATTATGGGCCTGCTTGCTAAATGGGTTAGAAACTACTGCTGTAGAGAACAATGGAAAAAATACAGAGCCAGACACGGCAAATAATCTGGCCTGCAAGAAATGTAACTACAGGGATCAGAATAAAGGAAGAAACACAGCATTCCTTGGTGCCATATAAAGAAGCAATTTCAATAGTAGAGATGCAGACTTCTGAAAGAAGTGCTGCTAGAGGCACCAAAAAGGGCCATTGGATCTGCTTTCAAATCCGCATCTAGGCCTCTCAAATCAACCAGGCAGAACTAATGTATTGATATCTTTCATTGATTGCTAGGGTGAAATCTGTAGTCAAACACCAGGAAATCAGTTATTAAACCCACAAAATATCACTATTGGGAGAGGGATCCAGTCATTGCACAGGACTACACAAATCCTGAAGCTTTTTGTGATATATACACACTACCTGAAGTACTCAGGAGTCAGTCGCTCAGTGCTGCACCTAGCTTGAGTGGACACAATGCTCAGCTAAGTTTCATTGGAGGACAGACTTTCATGGAAGCAGCAGTGGCCATCCTGCCATTGATGGGGAGGCAAATGCGCCCAGGTGGCAGGCCACATGTGCATCCCTGGGCCCTCCAGAGGCCATCTGATGAGCCATGACTTTGTGGCATATTATACCCTCCCCAAAGAGACCACTAGTGCAGTGCTTCCCAAAACATTTAGCGGGGGACCCACTTTTTAAAATGACGACCCACAACCCACTAGGCAAAACAAGAGATATAGGATGCAATCCTATACACATTTTACTGGGAGTAAACCAGTAGTGTCATTCACAAATGAGCTGCCGGAACACGAGGCGGGACTTACCGCCTGATTGGCTGCCCGTTCGTGACGCGTCATTGCCTGCCCGACCACTGTGCGGGCACCCCTGGCTTCAGAGGGGGTGCCCGCTTGCCTGGGGGGTGCGCTGGGTGCCTAGGCGAGCCACGGAGGGGCACGCCACCCGGAGGGAGCCCCCACGGTGGGCGGGCAGGCAGCGACGCGTCACGGACTGCCTGTCAATCAAGCGGTAAGTCCCGCCTCGTGTTCCAGCAGCTCGTTTGTGAATGACACTACTGGAGTAAACCCCATTGTACAGAATGTGACTTACTTCTGAGTAGATGCTCCTAGGATTGTGCCCCAGAAAGCAATGTTTTTAATTACTTACTAATAATAAATAAATTATAATTGGGGTCCTGCACTCCTGAGGCTGCTAAAGACCTTATGTATAGTATGCGTGTGGACATTTGCTAGACTCTCCCTAGAAATGGAGTTCCCCAAACTATTCCCCCAAACCTTTATAGTTATTCCAGGGTTCCCAGAAGGCTGAACTGGAGACCAAGATGTGCCATTAGGGACTTCCAGGCAGGGGCGCCGACTTGGTCTCAACATTGGGTGTGCCCATAGCCACGCCCACGCAGCAGTGAAACAGCTTCTTCCAATTAAATAACACAAATCATGTGCACAATTTATTGAACACTGATAGTCTCTCTGCACCACTTCTGCCCCATCTCCTTTTCCGGCCCTGAATCGTGTCACAGTGCGTCTGAAGCAAGGATCAGGGGTGGGTTTTGGGTTTCCCCCCTAACTTTCTTGATGTAATTAAAATAGCAAAGTGCGGTGCTATGAGTTCTCATCCTAATTTCGGGACAGTGTGCTGGGAGGGACTTTGACGTGGTAGTGAGGAGCAGACAGGGAGGAGAAGATGATGGGAGACATTCTCATGACAGGTGCAGCAGGACACTCTCAACACAGTGCCTGATCCCGGCTAGGCGCTGAAGGATGCAGGGCAGGACAGGACAGGACAGGACAAGCTGCTTTCTCAAACACTAAGGGTGCCTTCCCTTCCAGGCAGCCATCCGCCACTTCTCTGCAGGCAAAGTAATTCTGCAACAGTCTCTTGACATGGCGGGAAGGGCAGGGCAGGGAGCAGGAGATGCCATCCTGGCAGAGGCATATCCTCCACTTCTATGCATGCAAAGTGATTCTGCAGAGGTGCCTTGACATGGCGGGAAGGGCAGGGCAGCATAGGTGCCAGACAGCCTGGCAGAGGCACACTGCTGAAGGATGCATGCAGCCAGGAGGACACTGTAGTGAATGAGGGATGGGCAGGGAGGAGAGGCCAGCCCGCCAGCCAGCAGGCATGGCATGGCTGTGGCTGTCCAGCCCAAGTGTCCAACACCGCTGATGAACCACTTTGCACGCAGTTAAATGGCAGAAATGCCCAGGTCTTCCATGGAGGGGCAGTGCAAGAGTGCACCAAAGAAAGCTCATCTCCATCCAGCCCACTACAGATTTCCAGCAGAGGCTGCAAAGGGGCTGGCCAGAAGCTGTGGGCATGTTGTGGAGCTGTGTTTCCACCACCACCCTTCAAGGAGCATTTGCACAGCCGAGCTCACCCATGGATGGAGGGCTGCGCAGGGGCTGGCCGCAAGCTGTGGGCAGGCAAATCCGCCATCTATTTGCCTGTTTCAAGGAGCACTTGGCACCACTGACAAACCACTTTGCATGCATAAAACTGGCAGGAGTGCCCAGGTCTCCCATGGAGAGGGCGAGGGACAATGCAGTAATGAATTTAAAAAGCCCTAAAACTGAGGCAGGCACCCAAAAGCAGGTGCTTCGTTTCTGCCTGCCTGCTGCTTGCAGCAGCAGCTGCAACAGCAGGCAATGTGTGTCACTACTAGTCTCTAAAAAAAATGGGCAAGAACAGAAGCAAGCAAAAAAAAACACTAAGAAAGAGAATGAAACTGCCACCTTAGAGGCAGCAACAGACAATCGCGGCCTTCGCTGCCAAAAATTTCGGAAAGGAAAGCAAAGCAATAGCACCCCCTCTCCAATGTCTACTTCACCGGCGTTTTTCCAAATGAGGGGTGGAGCATGTGACAGGGAAATAAAGCAGCCAAGTCTGGACTCCAGGTGGCCAATCGAAACGCCGGAGGCGGAACCTGTGGGATGCTACCACATCCCATTGGCTCTCCCTGCTGCTGGAGCGGGCATGTGCACTCGTCTCGCCATGAAGCTTTCACTGTGCATGCCTGAGAACGCAAGCATGCATGGTGTGGGTGGCATGGGTGCCGTGGCTCGCCTCGGCCTGTTCACCGCTCGTGGAGTGGCCTGCGCGGACATGGGGGTGCCCACGGCCTGTTCACACGCACCGCGCAAACAGGCTGAGCCGTGCGAACAGGCCGAGGAGGACAGTGCACGGACATGTGGGTGCCGAGAGACAGGTAACTCGCACAGACATGGGGGTGCCGCGCAATTTCGGGGGGCCCAACATTGTGAGTTCTGAGCACCCATGGCAAAATTATTGGGGGTGCCGTCAGCACACCAGCACCCACAGAGTTGGCGCCCCTGCCTCCAGGCCAGAGAAAAGGCTGAAACTGGATTCACACCAAATCAGAAAATGTGACATTTTAATTTGGAAGTATGACAATTGCCTCATACCACAAGTTAGCATTCCAGCTACCAATTTTCCTCTGCAAATCATGCAAGGGTGCTCGCAAAGTTTCTTTTTTATGTTTCAAAGATGTTTCACAACCTATTGGTGGGTTCCAACCTGCAGTTTGGGAAACACTGCAGTAGTAGGATTAATGCTGTGGATCAGTCATGGTTATTCTGAGAATGGAGATTCTTACACGCTAAAAACAGCAACTTGTGGTAAGGGTGTATCAGGTGAGGAAGAACTACCCTACCAGAGTTCTTTGAAGAGTGCCAGCACTGCTGTGATCGCACGAACACTTACAACCCATAGGCTTTAAGCAGCTGAAGCCCATGGGTTGTGTTTGCAGGATCATAGCCACTGAAGCAGCAGTGGCACTTTTAAGAGAACTCTGGTAAAGCAATTCTGCCTTAGACAACCCCCCACCTCTGGCTAAAAATGGAAGCTATTATTGCCCTTTGAGGAAGAGTTTTCTTTCAAATGCATCAGGTGCAAACTTATTTGTTGGCAACTTTGGCAACAAATGTATTATTTCAGCACTTTGGGGGTGCCCTGGTTTTTAGTGGTTCAGCTGGTGCTGCTTCACATCCTTTTGGCCTTGTCCACATTTGCATTCTCCTGTAACCTGCTCTCATACATGCATCCTCTGGTTTAGGTATTCCATTTTGGGAAAACTCTTTCCTTTCTTGTCACTTACAAACAGTAGTGTCATTCTGTAATGAAGAACTGGAACGCGAGGCGGGACTTACCCCTTGATTGACAGGGAGCCCGTGACGCATCACCGCCTGCCGTTCCGCCGCGGGGGCTTCTTCTGGGTGGCGCGCCCCTCCGCGGCTCTCCGCAGCACCCAGCGCGTGCCCCAGGCAAGCGGGCACCCCCTCCGAAGCCAGGGGTGCCTGCGCGGTGCTCGGAAAGGCAGCGCCGCGTCAGCAACGGGCAGCCAATCAGCTGGTAAGTCCCGCCCAGCGTTCCGTTTCTTCATTACAGAATGACACTACTGCTTACAAAATAGGAAACTTCCTGCTATGAAATATCTGAAGCCAACCATTACTTCCCAGCCATCAGAATTTGAAGATTGTCGACATGTAACCTTGGACAACTCAACTGTCCCAATAAACACTGAAGGTCATAAATGACATGGGAGGGAGTCTAAGACATACGTTTTCGGACTTTCATTTGTCTAAAGTGAATGAAACTAAGCAAATGCAATGCTTGATCTTTGAGAAACAGTTTGATACAATTATGGAAACAGTGAAATAAGCATTTAAGTAATTAACAGAAATAATTGGACTCTACCTCCCCCCCCCCCTGCCCCACACACACACACTGGAATTGGAGGAACCTGGTAGAAGGTTAATGTAATATAACCCATCGTTCTCTGGGGCACTCATCCAGAATGAAGCTCATTTTTCAGCCCCTTGTGATGTATATTGTAAACCAAGATAAGGAAAAAAAGGATTGGAGAGCGAAATTAGGGACTCTTGGATAAACATGACTCGGATTATATGAATGACTGGTGTCCTGTTTTTGGTGATATACAGATGTTTCTTAAAGTTAATCCTTATATTTCAAATACTCATTAATTACAATTGGCTTAGTCCCCAAAACACCTTTGGGTACAATCCAGCTAAAGTTTAAGCGCTTTAAGTTGCACTCGTTTTAAACATGAAGCTTAACCATCTCCCTTTTGAAGTCATTAAGACTCACAAATAGCTTGGCTGGATTGTCGTCTTTCCCCCCCCCCTCAACTTTTTCCAAAGTCACGCCCCATGAAATCTGGAATGCATTGATTTATAACAGAAAGATAGTCAAGACCCAACTCAGCCAAATGCATGCATTTCAAATTAATCTCATTCAGCAAATTTGAGGGAGGGGACTTTGTTCAGATTTAGAGAAACAAGAAATTTTAGAGTACTGGCAAAAATGACATTTGACAGCTTACTCTTTTGTAGAAAGTGGTCTTCACTTATGTTAGAAAAAGAATCCTTGCTCTGGAGGAAGGAAAACTCAGGATGCAATCCACACTTTGAGAGTAAGCCCCATTGAGTACAATGAATGTAATGAACTTTTGAGTAGACACAAAAGGACTGCAGTGTCAGTGTGTTAAGAATTGCAGCCAAAATCCATATGTTGTTTATTCAGTAATAGCTAGTATTTTTCTAAATGTCTTTCAGCTCATTTAATGGTCAGCTGTGACCACTGAAACACTGAAATTGAAACGGCGAAAGTAACAAACAGCAAAACATAAAGAATTGGGAAAAAATCTACCAAATCTGGCACTTTATGCTTTATTCTGGCACATTTCTTTGAAATGAGAGCTGGGATTTAATTTGTGAAATCAAATTGGCCCATTTTTCCAGCTCTCTTGAAAAACCTAATGAAATACCTAGCTTGGGAGAAAACGAGAAGGAAATGACACCCAATTTCAGTATTTTAGCAATTTTGTCAATTTTGTGGGGGCGTTTGAAGCCTGGATCGAGGAAGAGGAGGTTAGGTTTGGCTTGATAGGTTTTTATGCTGAGTTCAGGCATTTTGAAATTAACCTCCACCCTCGCAGATCTGTAACTTTCAGAATGTCTGGTTTCTCCTGTGCAGGATAAAGGTAGGTCTGTTTATCTGGGCATGACCTTTATTGAGCTTGAATTCATTTTGGTCCAGTCAGAATCAATCACTGCTACTTTCGGAGAAAGACTAGTGGCCTTGTTTTAACAGCTTCTCTCTTAAAGCAAATAGAAGGGCTTTGGGTTAATGCATAACAATGCCGACCAGCTTTTGGATAAGCCAATATAATTTCCCCTAATCTTTTAGAGTGTTATAAGAGGCACCTTTCAACTGTCAGGGAGTTTCAGCTCGTTCTCTAGCAGATGCAGAAGGATGCCTGTCAAAAGCATGGAATGCCATTCCAAGTGCATGCATGGCAACAGCGATCAATACATGTTGCAGTCAATTACATGAGTGAAGCCTTGGAAATGACAAGTCTGCAAGCCAGGCCAAAGACACTTGCTGAAACACAATGGGCATGACAGGAGACTGCATGTCAAAATCACCCATGTCTAGGTGGCAACTAATGTGCACCTACAATCATATTTAGAGTCCGGTGATGTCATGCAGCAGGTACACTTTTCTGTCTCATGGAATGTTGTCATCAGTGGGGGACCACTGGCATCTCATATGGAAAACTCCAGACTAAAGCTCTGTTCAGCTGTGACTCACTGTGGCATGGGGAAAGTCCCTCTCCCTCTCCTTCTGCTCTACATCACAGGAGTATCACAAGGCTAAAATTCTGCTTGAGCTCCTCAGGGAAGGAGCTCAAGGCATTAACATAAACTGCATATAGATCATTAGGAAAAGAAAATCTCAGAATTCCAATGGTGTAATTAATTTGTGAGAGCCAATTAGAAGGACACCAAGTTTGCTTGCTGATTTGAGAAGCATAACAAAATAAAGGACTTCCATAGCAGGTTGGAATAACCTTTGATTTTCCAGCTCAGTCTGCAGAATTGTCTATATTGATCACCTGAATAAAATAGGATAACTGGTTGATCCTGAGAGTACAACCTATAATTAGGAGAGTAGGTCTTGCCGTGCCTTTCTTATGGCAACATATAAAGCCACTCAGGAACAAATGCTTCAAGCAATGTTAGGGCACAATCCTAAGGATGAAATACCCTAGCACTGGGGTAAGGGCAATGCAGCTCCGAGGTAAGGGAACAAACATTCCCTTACCTTGAGGAGGAACTCCATGACTGCCCCCCCATCTGCAGGATGCCACACATGCCCTATTGGCACAGCTATGTCCATGCTGGAAAGTTGGTTAGGATTGTGCACTTAATCTTATGGATAGCCTTCTCTGGTATCAGCCACTTTAAAAGCTATTCCAAAGAAGTATTTTTAAGCTAAACACATACACCTGCAGGCTTTTGTACTGCAGTTGGATCTCTCTCTCTCTCTCTCTCTCTCTCTCTCTCTCTCTCTCTCTCTCT
>JAJKFI010000058.1:101286-128648 GCA_029204185.1 Lerista edwardsae | reverse complement strand
ATGCCAGTTTCAGCCAGTTCTGGACTGTGAGATGTGAAACTGCAACATATTGGACTCGGTATATCATTGTTTGGCCTAGTCCAGTACTGCTGGGAACGCCTGTCCAAGGCTGAAGGAGAGGTCTTCCTCAGGCCTTTCAAAAGGAAGATGCCAGAGATTAAGGGCGCAATCCTAACCTGGAGTCAGGCCAGCACAGTTAGGTCAGCAAAGTCTGGTCGGCACAAGGGCCACCATAAAGTATGTTTAGACCACTCTCTGAGTAAGAGAGGCCAGCACACAGATGTGCGCCACCCCCCTGACTCCGAGAGTGGTCCAAACAGCACTTTACAGCCAAATTTTGCTGGCCTAATTGTGCCCGCATAACTCCAGGCTAGGATCGCGCTCTAAACCTGGAACATCCTGCTACTGGCAAAGCATGTGCTCTACCACTGAGCTACGGACTCCCTCATGACAATTGGTGGGTTATTATGTATTGAGAGAAACTTTCCAATAAAGAACAGGCCCATCCAGGGGACTAGATACCTGCATAGTTGTCACCCCTCGTGAGTTAGACAAACGGCTGTCATTTTGATACCATATTCAATTGGCCAAATGCACTCCTGCCCACCATTACAACTTGGAAGTCCAGATGCCAAAATGATGCCAGGCATAGTTTTAGTCTAACTGGCCCATGGGAGATGAACATCCTTTGTTATGGGGATCCCTGTCATTTCCATTGTCCTATAGACCATGCTTTTCACAGTCTCTTCAATCTTCTTTAGGTTCACTTCCAGTCAGCTCACTTGCATCCACTCCCCAACAGTGACCAAATGCTGAATATTCTTCCCTATCAAACTTTACTTGGAATACAGAAACCAGTTCTGAGCACCGCATTTTAAGAAGGACCTTCTTAAACTGGAACCTACAGGCATGCCCCGGTATCTGCTGGGATTCCGTTCCAGACATATCTTCCCTTTGTCTTCTCTCTCTAGTTTAAAATATCAAGCTCTATAGCCATTCTTCATGGGACTTTATTGGTTTCCAGGCATGCCCTCACTCCCTTGGTTGCCCTCTCTGAATACAGTCATGCCCCAGTATCCACTGATTCGGTATCCATGGTTTCAGTTACCACGGATACTGGGGATGCCTTTTAAAAGATAGGGAAACACCAGTGGTTTTGCTGCAACAAAGTAAAAAGAGAGAGGTTTGTTAAGTGTTCCCCCATCTTTTTAATAGGAGTCCCAGTATCCACGGCATCCATGGATAACTGAAGCTTGGATACTGAATCAGTGGATACCAGGGCATGCTGTATTCAGAAAGGGCAACCAAGGCAGTGAGGGGTCTGGAAACCAATAAGGTATTCTTTTCTACTCTGAAAGCTGGTGTGCATGTCGCCTGAACAGGATACTTTGCTCAAGGTGAACTCATGGTTTGAGTCTGGCAGAGCTCCACGCCTGTAGCCTCAGCGGGACACAGGAGCAGTGGTGGGATTCAGGGGGTTCGCCGAGGTTCTATAGAACCGGTTGTTAAATGGCCGGGCCCCGCCCACTCGCTTGGCTGGCTTTGGGGTTTTTTTGGCTCCGGCTATGATGTCATAGAACCGGTTGTTAATTTATCTGAATCCCACCACTGCACGGGAGGTGCAGGTGGCGGGGGATGGGGGGTAATCTGGCTGTTTAGCTTGTAGCTAAGGAATTGGGCCTTGTGTAGTGGCCAGACAATCATGGGGACAGTAAATTCTGGATTGGACCCTGAAACCTTTCTGAGAAGAGGGAAAACCTAGAACATTAATTAGCAGGTTTTTTCCCCCAAGAATGTTGAGTTTGTTATTTAAGGTTTTTTTTTTTTCCTATACTGAAACCTACCAAAGAAAAGAAATACAGTGTAAGCAAACCTCCCTTATTTGGGGGATAATTATTGTACTGTGGTTTACTTTTAGTGCTGTTAGTGGGGGAGGATACAGAATCATCTTGATGTTACAGGCCACCTGAAGCTTTTGGGAGAGGGACCATGACATAAAGCAATTACATAAAGGTTAGCCTATATCAAGACGTGCTGATCAGTGCTGGCGAAGCCAATTGTTCACACAAGGCACCGTCAATTGGTGAAGAAGATGCAGGCACCCTCGCTTCCATCTAACTCAGCCTACACCTAGATGAGAGGACTATAGGGATTTATTGCCCATGAAGCAAAACGAAAAAAGAGTCATTTTGCTGTGAAAATTTGAATGATCATCATTGGCATGTCTCAGCTTGACAGGCATAATGGTTAGCCGACCAAAACATCTTGTAAACACAGGCATTTATTATGCCATTGAACTGGCGCGTTAAAGCTCATTCTACATTCAGAAACTCCATGTCCAAATTAAGAAAGAATAAAACAGTGAGTAACTCAGTTACTTTCTGAGTGATGGTCCATTAACTCTAAATCTGTAGCAAAACAATAAAAACAAATATCCATTATGTCTGGGAACAAGGAAATTATGAGTGTGCCTGGCTAATGCTTTAAGCCATGGCGATTGATATTCAGCATCTGCAATGAAAGAAAGGGAGACTGCAAAAAGAGAAGTCATATATCCATTTCAGCTTCCATGTGTCCATTTTAAGAAGAGTCTGCATAGTGGTGTACTGGAAAAGGCAGGAGCCACCCCGAGGATAGGGAGTGGTATCAGCAAAGGCCCTTGTCCCAGATAAACCAGGGATTATAGGGTTAATCCCAGAAGGTATTTGCAAGCCTTGCACAGGTGCAGATGAGCGTGGCTGATGAATTAAAACCTGCCCACTGATTGGCCTCAATATATTGGCCTAGGCATAGAGCTGGGATGGGAGCTAGGAAGGTCCTAGTAAGGGAAGCTGTGTAGGTACTGGATGGATGGATGGCCTAGAGCAGTGGTTCTCAACCTTTTTTCCACCGGGACCCACTTTTTATGATGACAGCCTGTTGGGACCCCCAACCATAAAATTATTTTCATAGCTACTTCATAACTGTAATTTTGCTACTGTTATGAATCGTAATGTAAATATCTGATATGCAGGATGTATTTTCATTGTTACAAATTGAACATAATTAATGCTGTTGTAATGGGTCTCTTTCCAAGGGTGGGCTGCACTAGAGGCAGCTGAATGGGTGAGGCTGAGACAGGGGAGCTGCGGTTTGTCCTTTTAGAATGGGGAGGGGTGCGAGACAGAGAAAAGCAGGCTGCCGCCACCTACCCAGCCCAATTCCTCCCCCCTCTCTTTGGGGGGAGGAGGAGGCATGGTTGTCAATATTTTGTCGATGTGGGAGGGTGGTATCGGCATGATGTGTGTATGTATCCATAGACACACATGTCACCACCATCATCTCTACATCATCACCTGTGTGTACATGCACACACGTGTGCGTGTACACATACAGATATGCAGCGGTGTGCGCACAGCAGAGTTCCTGTATGGTTACTATATGGTTTTGTGTGGGGGGTGAGAGCGGGATCCGTACATGACGGCAGGTCTGGGCTTCCTCCTGCCCCGGCCCTGCTGCCGGTACGTGCTTGGTCTCATTAGTAGTCTGGGCGATGGACCGAAGGATCCGGTGCAAGGGTGCGCGTGAGGGATGCGGCGGGGCGGTGGGGCGCGAGGGAGGCTGCGGAGCCGGGGCGAGCGCAGGGGGCCCTCCCACCGCGCCGTGGGGAGAGGGCAGGGGAGAGGGGAGTTGCCGGGGGTGCGGGGGGAGAGAGGGGTGTGGCTCGGGGACCCGGGTCTGTGGCGGGGAGGGGGAGCACGAGCCCAGCCTCGGCCCTATGTGGCCCTCCAACGGAACAACTCGAGGGTTGGAGTCGTCGGGTGGGGGGTGGGGGGCGGCCCCGGCAGGGGCGTCTGAGCTGCCCTGGTTGCAGCTTTGAGGATGGGGAGCTGGAGATGGCAGAAGGGCGGGCGAGCGGGAGCTGGGCAGGAAGGGGGCAGCAGAGGCTTGCGCATGCCGCGCCGTAGCTGATTCCAGCCTTTCCCCCGCTGTCCTTCGGCAGCCTCCCTTGCGCAAGAGCGAATTCTCCTCGCCCTCGACGGTCCTCCCTCCACGCACACACTCCGGCTCCCCCCCCCGCCGCCATGTCTGCAGCCATCCCCTCCCCGCCTCAAGCAGGGAAAAAAGTGGGGTGGGGGGGCTCGGGGCGGCAGGCAGGGGCGGAGAGGACTCGGGGCTTAACGGTGGTGGGAACAGGCTGCTCGGGGAGGGGGCGAGGAACGGCGAGCTCGGGCAGGGGGAGTGTCTGGCGGAGGTGAGGAAAGGCTGGAACGCCAAGAATGGAGGCTCCCTCCCCCGCAGAAGAAACCCCTCCCTCCCTCTTTCTTTTCTGCTTCTGTTCAATGATCTTGATCCTGCGTGGAACTTTGCGTTTGGACCGTCGGTAGTTTCTGCTCTGAAGGCTGACAGTGAAAGTGAGAGTGCAGGAATGGTTGTTCGACCCCCAAAGGGGTCCCGACCCCCAGGTTGAGAACCACTGGCCTAGAGGAAGGACTGCCTAAGGTAAGCTCATTGTGGGGAACAGTTGTTTGGCTGCCATGCTCCTGGAGCCACCAAAGGGAGGAGGCAGTTGTAGCTGGGACAAGCTGACTGCCTATTGTTTGGTGGTGGTGTATTTTGAGCAAAGCCAGTGATGAAGGCAGTCTGGAGGAGGCTGACCAGCCAGTGATCCCAAACAAAAGCTGCTGAAAGAGAGGAGGCCCAGTGGGTGACTGAACCCCCTCCCTCTTGCCTATCTCTGAGGCTGCTCTGTGGGGAAACTAGTTAGCCTAATGTGGGCATTGAGGTCCTTGGGGAGGCCTGGCAGGGAATTTGGTGGAACACTTGTCTTCCCTAACTTTAAATTCTCTGTTGCAGGACAGAATTTGGCGGAACAAGTGGTTACTCGGAGGTTGGCAATAGGCATTACAACTGAGGGCACAAATAAGCCCTGCATTTTGGCCAGCACGTGTCAGCTGTGCAGGACAAAGAGTGTCACAAATGTGCCATAAGGCATGTCTGCCCCTCTCTGGGAAGAAGAAGGGCCAGCTTGGGCTATTATGCCAGTCCACAGAGGCTGAATTTGGCCTCTGCAATGCCCAGGTAAATCAGGGCAGCACTGACCAAATTTGGCCAGCCCAGGGCCCCAGAGAGGGAAGGGCAGGGGGAGGGCAGAGGGCAGGGGGTGGGCAGGATGGAGGCAGAACAGGGATGAGGGAGGTTGGACATGTGGGTGGGCAGGCTGGCCCGGGGATGGGGTGTGGAGCACAGATCTGGCATTTATGCTGGATCCTAACCCCCATCCCTGGGCCAGTTGGCCTTGCCCAGGCCTCTCAGATTTGCGCCAGCAATTTTGCTAGTGCAGTTTCGAGAATCCCTATTGTAGCTGCTGGGGCATACCCCATTAGGCCAGATCCTAATTCCTCCCCCTGCCCATGGTACATTTGGAACCGTACTGGGCCGACATAAGCAGCTTGCATCAGCCCAACAGCACCTTTGGAAGGTGGCCTTAGCCTGCCCCAAATGGCAGATTGCTGAGACAGAACAGCTTAGGCTGCTATCCTCTTCAAGCTTACCCAAGAGTCAGTCCCACTGAATTCAATAGGGCTTAGTGCTGTGTAGACAGGCACAGGATTGCTCCGTAAATCAGATTAAACAGCTATACAAGGCCTGATGGGACCTCATTGGCTCCACAGGTCACCTGATCCTGCAAGACTGAGAAGCTGCAGTACACACCGATGGCCATCTGCAGGGTGGTGCTGCAGAGATCAAGCCTTCTGCCTCTGAGCTGTCCCAAGGGTACATAGTGTGGATGCCAGTCTGTCTGGCCTGAGCCCAACTGGCTTCTTATAAGCTTCTTCCCTGGATTTGTTAAAAATTCCCTGAAAACTACCACAGAATCTGCTCTGAGCTTTGCCTCCTAACCAAACAGGCTCTGCCTTCAGGCACTGCCCAAGTACCAGTATTTTTATTTCATTTTAAGAACTGTCACCCGTAACTGAAGAGGAAGACAGCAGCAAAAGCAAACTTTCCTGTCAATACCGGGTTTTCCAGTCAATCTGAAAGGAAAAGTTCCTTTCAAGCCTCTCTGAGGGTCGCCAGCAGGTACATTATGTGGTAGGAATGAATTGATATCACAGGAACAAAGCCACAGTAAAACAGCTTTAAAATAGGAAAAGAGTGCTCACAGCAGAACAGTGACCGGGTTTTGCAGCCAGTTCTCCTTTAATGGCTTTGAAGGGGACAGCGGAGTCTGACTATTCCGTTGTTTGTGAGACCGAAGAGGCAGGCTGCAGTCACAAAGGAGAGCCGCAGGGTGGAAAACACCTTTCTCCCATCCTGGCTGCCCTTGAGTGTGAAAGACTCCAGGGGGTCTCTGTAAAAGATAGCGCTGCAGGAAGGAATCATTCAGTGATGGAGGGTGGGGGGGAAAAAGCTACAAAAGGCTGAAAATGGGATTGCCAGACTTGGCTCACCTGGGAAGAATATGCTTGCAAAAATGGGCCTTGTGTGTTTACCGGACAGAGCAGCTTCCCTTGTCCCAGAAAACGCTCAGCTTCTCCAGCATTTTGCTTGGTCCCCTGTTCTGGGAAAGCAAAATATCTATTTAAAAGGGACACAACCTGTTCATTTTGGGAATGATATTTCTGGCAGAGATGTGCAGTACGTTAATTGTATTGTTGCTCTTGACCACCGTTCAGCAATTTAGTGAAATGTCAGGCCTGCTAGGGCCAGGGGTTAGGCTGTTATTGAGACTGTCATTGCTTTGGACTCTGTACAGGAAAGCAACCCACTTCTAGGCTTTTGATCATTTGTCTGTTCAGAGTTTCCTGATAGACAGGATATGGCAAGAATCTTCGGGATTTCACCTTTCTATGTGCACTTGGATCCCCGCAGACATCAAGTGTCCAAATCATAAGTAAACCAATTGGTTCTTTTGGACTGGTTCAAATCCACCTTATTCATGAGATTCTCAGCTACTCTCAAAGTGAAGCGCTTTCCCCCTCTAAATGGGTGTTCTTTTTTTTCCTCTGGGGAGATACCTGCTTGCAGTAGCATAGTGTGGGCGGGGCCAGAGGGGCTGTAACCCTGGGTGCTAAATTCTTAGAGGTGCAAAATTTGAGCCCCACACTTCAACTGAAGCCAGGGGTGAGGTGCACTGCAGCCCCGCCCACAAAGAGAACACCAGTGTCCTCTTCAGAGGTGGTGCATTGCTAGCTGTTAGGGGGCACAATACTTGCCCTGCCCCGGTATATTGGAAAAGGCAGGAGATCCCCCGCGGAGATAGGGAATGGTATCAGCAATGGCCCCTTGTCCAAATAAACCAGGGCTTACAGGGTTAACCCCCAAGGACTTTACAAGCCTGGGGAGCACAACTGCAGTCTGATAAGGGCTCTGGCTCTGAAGGGAGGTTAGCACAGGTGCAGATGGGTGATGAATTAAAGCCTGCCCACTGATTGGCTGGCCTCAGTATAAAGCCGGAGGTAGGAGCTGGAGAAAAGTCACCTAGGAAGGTGCTGGATGAGGACCTGGGTAGGCACTGGATGAGGACCTGGGTAGGTGCTGGACTGATGGAGTGCTGGCTGGACTGCCTGCCTGAAGGATGGACTGAGGAACTGGCTGAAGGACTAGATAAGGTAAGGTTGTTTTGGGAGACTATTGTTGGGAATTGTCGTATGGCTGCCATGCCCCTGGAGCCACCAAGTGGAGGAGGCAGTTATGGCTTGGGCAAGCTGACTGCCTATTGTTTGTTGGTGAGGTTAGTTGGTGCTAGACTTAGGGTAGTTTGGAGCTAAGCCAGTGATGAGGGCAGTCTGGAGGAGGCTGGTCAGCCGGTGATTCCAAACAAAGCTGCTGGAAGAGAGGAGGCCCAGTGGGTGAATAAACCCCCTCCCTCTTGCCTATCTCTGAGGCTGCTCTGCGGGTAAAGTAGTTAGCCTAGTGTGGGCATTAGGGCCCTTGGGGAGGCCCAGCAGGGAATTTGGCAGAACACCTGGGTGCTGGCAACCCATGCCATACCACTGCCTTCTTGGATGTTCAGCTTGACAGATGTAGTTATCAACAGAGGTTTGCTTTATTCTTCTCTGATTGAGATTAATCATGCTTCCCTGCACACATTTCCTCCCAATACAAATGTTTTATCCACATAGAAAAAAAAGTGTGAAGCAAGTCTCTGGCTCAGCGTTTTGCAGGGTTTCACCTGTGCGAATCAGCCATCCATGTGTGATTCAACTCCAAGTTATGGAAATGTGCGCGATCTGCATATAATATTGAACTCCTGTTTCATCCAATTAATGCTCAGGGGATTTATGCAAGGAACATCAACAGTATTAATGGAATTACCTGCATAAATCTTCTATGTTGCGGTAGAAGAAAATTGTCTCAAATCTTTTTGAAACCTTAAGGCATGAGATTAGTTCTCCAAAAGTATTGTTCCCAAATGTGAAATGCACGTAACACTCGTTTGCATTGATAGCTCCGAATTACATGTAATTATGTGCAGTATTCAGAGACAGCTTGAACATTTGAAGCTGATTTACATTGAGGCTGCAATCTTATCCACACTTACCGGCGAGTAAGCTCTGTTGACTATAATAGGTATAATAGCTGATTACTATTCTGAGTAAGTCATGGATAGGATTGGGCTGTGAGGCAAGAGCCTCATTTAGCCCTATATAGTCTGCCCTGATTTGCATAATCTCTCCAAAGTATCAGGCAAAGCTCTTATCTTTATATCCACCTGAGACTGCTTCATTGAAGATGCTAGGGTTTGGACCTGGAATCTGGAGACGACCTGGAATCACGGAGGGAGCAATCCTAACTGGGAGGTAGGCTGGCACAGTTAGGCCAGCAAAGTTTGGCTGGCACAAGGGACACCATAAAGTATGTTTAGCTCACTCTCGGAGTAAGAGAGGACAACATAGAGACTTGTGGCATCCCCCCTTGACTCCAAGAGTGGTCCAAAAGTGCTTTACGATGGCCCTTGTGCTGGCCAAAGTTTGCTGGCCTAACTCCAGGTTAGGGTTGTGCACTGAGTTGGATTGGAAGAATGGTACAGAGGCCCATTTTCAAACTGAGGGAGATAAGCAAAGACAACAGGCCAAGGGGCAGACTATTAGAGAGACTCCGTCTGACTTAATCCCTCCTAGTTCTGGGATTCTTTACAGCTGGAGAAAACATAAGCGTGACCTGAATTTCCCTTGAATCCAGCTATTATTCCTGTTACCTCATGGCTCTGGCTGCTGGCCAAGGCCTTACTGCCGTATAATAATGGAGGCCATGGCTTTACTGAAAGAGCTTGAAGGTTTATCACCTGCAGCAAGGATCAACTGTGGATGCTGTCTAAGGAAACCAGGTCAGAGCTTGTGTTGCTATAGGAACTCCTTAGCACCTGTGCCTATTTATTTATATATTTGAAGAATTTATATCCTACCTTTCCACCCTGCTTAGGGGCTCTCAGGGTCACTCAAATGATAAAATGTCAATAAAATAATGAATAAAACATTAATAAAGAAGTAAGCAATAAAACCAATACACAATACACTTAACTGAATCACAATTAAAATTATCTAGATATATAAAGAAGAGTGTATGTACGTGTGTTCCACATAGGCTCCGCAACGCCTGGCCCGACTCGCGCCAAACTCGGCACGCGGGTGCCTTGGCCCCCCAAGACCGTCGCTGCGGGGGTTTGGAATGGCTCGTGCCCCCACGGGCGTGGGTAAAAGCGAATTTGTGGTTCTCTATGGGTGGCTATGGGCTGAGCCACTGCATTCCAAGGCTCTGATGATGTCATGATGAGATGCAAAGTACATGCAAATGACATGCGGCATCTTCAGGCAGCAACTGAACTCTTTACAGTTGAAGACAAACAGCAGCAAATAGGTTTCCCGCAGGCAAACCGATACAGGGCCATCTGAAGTGGCAGTTGCACCCATTTCCAAACGTGTTGTGTGGCTGGTGAGTCTGGTGAGATGGGGGGACAGGACTCCTGCGTGACAATGTTGAATAACCACTAAGATCTACAAATAACACTAGGGGATCAGGGATGACACACATAACCACTCGGGTGGGGTTGCACGTCAAATCCGTACTTTCCAGGGTTACCCAACAAACACTGGCAATAAACACTAGGAAGGAACACTGGGGGGGGGGTCACGGATGGGAGAAATAAACACCCGGTCACTGCCGGGTAATTTTTTACACACAAAAAAAAACACCCGGGGTGGCCGAAAACCACTGGGGGTGGGGTCAGGGATGGGACATATAAACACCCGGGCGAAGCCGGGTACATAAATGCTAGTATTTCATAAAAAGCACTGCCCTGCCGCCTCTGGTGTCAACATTTAAAAACTTCCCTGAATAAAAAAAGACTTTAGACCCCACCGAGAAGACTCCAAAGAGAGGGTTGTTCTCAATTCTAGATGGAGGGAGGTCCACAGATGGGGAGCCACCAATGAGAAGGCCCTATTTCTTGCCACTATCCCCCTCACCTCTACTGGTGGTGGCACATAGAAGGGCCCCTTCTGATGATCTAAGAGGATGAGAAAGATTATACAGAAGGAGGTGGTCTCTCAAATAGCCTGGACCTGAGCCATAAAGGGCTTTAAAAATAAAGACTAGCACTTTAAATTCAGCCCAGTAAAGAACAGGCAGACGAAGTTGCTGAAGAAATGGTTCGACTGAGTCGAACCACATTGGTGCCGTGTTCTGCACTAATTGCAGTTTTCAGATCGTCTTCAGAGGAAGTCTCACATAAACTGCGCAAATTACACAAAATTTGTGTTCCTTGTGTGTTCAAGGAGCTTTCACCACTCTTGGGGTGCAATCCAAACATGCTGGTAGGCCGGCACAAGTGGTGCATTTGTATCACTTTTGGAGTCAGGGAGGCCATCAGGGCTTCTGAGAGGAATTTTATCTGGGGGTACAAAGGTTTTTTTTGGACCCTTCTGGGAAGGAGGAGTGAGACAGTGTAGGGAAATGTGGCAATGGGGTGGCAGAATAGGGGCAAAACAGGGCAGAAGAATGCGACAACAGCTGGAATAGTCTTTGGAGCCTAGGTCTACTGGCCTTCCTGATGCAGAGCCCAGGTCTACCTGCTTATGCAGTGTTCAACAGCTAAACACAGTAATACAGAAAATCAATCACACTCCTAAGTCTCTCTAAATCCTTTTAAAAATAGAAAATCATTGCAAAAAAAAAGCATCATCATATGTAGGCTCACGCTAGAGTGGAAAGTGTCCTGTGTCTACCAAAACCTGCCTCTGCAGCAACTGTATTCCCGCAGCTGTGTCCCTGAGCTCTTAGACACCCCTTCATGGTAAGCGAATCTACAAGCCAAAGAGCTACTGTAGCAGATCAGTTTCCTCCCAGATTTGATACTGTTTTAAGGAGTGTCATACAGGTAGATTATCTCTTATTCGGACAGCCAAAATCCAGCCATCTTGTGTCTTCCCCTTCACAGTACGCACAAGCACGAAGTCCGACATGACAGCTCTATACAGCACATTCCCATTCACAAAACACAGTGTTCATTCATAAAACCCCATGCATAAAGCCTGCCTCCCCTTTAAGAGGAGACTTTGACAGTTCGAGGTTTCTGACAGCTCACCCGAACCACGTGGCCGGGGGTTCCGGGGAAAGACCTGGCTGCCTCTAAGTTTGACAGCCAGCAAGCGGTGCTTTCAAGGAATGGCTCAGGAGTTTGACAGCCAGCTCATTGGCTTGCGGTTAACAGTTTGGATAAGGCGTGTGCTGGGGTGAAACCGCAGGTCAAGAGTTGTTGTAATCCTATCAAGTGTTGGCTTGAGTGTGCTAGCCGGCTGCCTGGGGCTGCAGCAGCGGCACTGGTGGGAATCCCGGGTCCCCGCCTTTTGTTGAAATTGGTCAGCAGGGGATCCGGGAGAGCTGTGGCCGCTAGTTCGATCCTTGCCAAGGTTCAGTCTTTTTAAGAGTCTGTTTTTATAGGTTTCAGCGTGGCGTAGCCAGGTGAAGGAGTTCATGGCGGTTTTAGCTTGGCTGGGCTGTGTCCCGGCAGCCAGATGAGAAGAATCATGGTGGTTACATCGTGGCTGGGCAGTGCACCTGCAGCCAGGTGAAGAGAATCATGGTGGTTTCTGAGAGAATTGGGGGGGGGGTTTCCTCCTGCATCACCTTTGCATGACTCTTTGCAATAGACCCTTTCCATTAGTGGCTCTTTAACAAGGAGCATCTCAGATCCATGCTTAGCTCACAGGTCCTGCAGCCTTTATGGGATGCAGACGTTCTGCATGGAATCTGTCAAGAGCAGAGTGGCCAGAGATGCAGACTGAGCAATGAAATGTTGGAGTGTAATGACACAGAACTGTCAGCTATGGAGAGTGACTTAAACTGAAAGCAGTCGAGAGGAAATTGCCGGTTCCTCGGCGAATAAGAATATAAATATTCTGGTAGCGTGTGCAACGGGAGCCGTGGTGCTGATTGCTCTCCAGCGCCCTTGAAAGATACTGTATCAGTGTGCTGCTCATTTCAATATTCTGTGTTGTCCACAAAGCACCTGGAATATTTCAAATGAGTGGTAGAAGTGGTGAAGGAGGGTGGAAAGAAAAGCAGTTTTAGGGACCCAGATGGTTCTGCAAGCCATGCCCTGATCAGAACCACTTAGGCTGCAATCCTATACACTTACATGGGAGTAAGCCCCATTAAACACAATGGGACTTACTTCTGAGTAGACATGTACAGGATTGTGCAGTTCATGTGTTCTGAATATGCTGAGGGTGGGGGGGGGGGCGGAGTGTTTGCATCCTTAGGTGTCATTACCTAAGTTGTTCTGATGATGTTAATTTCCTCATGATTTTAGCAATACTTTCAGAAGAACAGCAAGAGCCTTGCCACTATAATACGTATATTATTAACTGCAATTCCTTGGTTTAATAGAGCCTGCCTACTTCAAAGGAGACTTGGGTTGATGGGCATCCCCTGCATCGCGGCAGCACATAATCAGATCCAGTCCTTATATTGAAGTGTTTAGTCCAAACTGGTGTAACAGAAAAATCCAGTAGGGGTACAAGACAGAGAGCGCAATCCTAACCTGGAGTTACACCAGCCCAGTGTCATAACCGCACCATAAAACACATTTGGACTACTCTGAGTCGGGGAGGATGGTCGTGTGCTGGCCTCCTTGACTCTAAGAGTGGTGCAAATGTGCTTTACGGTGCGTTTGCGACATTCCTGGGCTGGCACAAGAGACGTGTCCTACCTCCAGGTTAGGATTGCACCCAGAAATGTTATAATGGCAACTACCATCATCCCAACCCCATCATATTCCTTACTAGCCTCTTTCAAGCATACCCATAGAGCCACTATATACAGATGTTGGTTCCTCCACTGGCTATGAGGGCCAAAAGCATGTCATCCACTGCTATCTTCTCACTATAAACAAAATAGTTTCCCATTTTTCAAAGGGATGAGCAGCTCTCCCCCTGCTCCATCATTGTCCCACAGATGGGCTTTGCCCCGCAGTCCCCTTTGCTGTCTAATTTAAGACATGAAGAATTTTTCATTACAGGTGTGCCTCGGTATCCACTATCCATGATTTTGATTATCCATGGATACCATGGATACTGGAACATCTATTAAAAAGATAATGTTAAAAACATTAAACAAATCTCTTTTTTTAACCTTATTGCATGCAGCAAAACCCTATCTTTTAAAAAAAAAATCCCAAGTATCGTGGTTTCAGGTATCCACAGTGGGGTCCAGAATGGAACCCCAGTGGATACTGGGGCATGCCTGTAATTGGTTGGTGCATGTGCAGTTTGTTGCAGCCTTCAGTCCCTTCCGTTCATCTCTATCTGGAGGTAGGGTGGGGCATGTTACCAAATTGTCACAAAGACCTGTGTGCATTGATGGAAACGCCAAGCTACATTTCATTTAGTTATTCATTTGGCTACTTGATTTTCTCTGTCAACACTAACAAGGATTGGGCCAGCTCATGGAAGGATTTATGACAGTGGAACAGAGTTCCGCTCCTTTGAATTGGCTGCCAATGCTGTGTGCAATGTGCTGCTCCTGGTCATTTTAGGAGCACTGCCACAAGAGGCAGTGGTACAACAACCTCATCACCAGAGACAATGGCCCCTACCAGAGCTGGTAAATCAGTAGTGGGGGCAGAATGTGGGTGGGATGGGAGGGGGCAGAATGGGGGCCAAAAGAGGAAGTTAGTGGCAGCAGTGACTTGCACCAATATCCTTATCTCATTTCCCCCCTATTTCTTTCCCTTCCTCGCCTCGGACCTGCAGCAGCAAAGTATCTGGTGCAGATCAAAGGTGACCCACTGGGCTAAAGGAAACCTGTCCTTGGATAAGGGAGCAAATGTTCCCTTACCTGCATGAGACCTACGTGAATACCCCCTACACCCCTTCCGGTGGTATGGCTGAATCGGCAGGCAGATTGTGTTAGGATTGGGCTGTGAGTTCCATTAAACTCAATGATGTTTACTTCTGAGTAAACATGCGCAAAATTGTACAGTAAGACTTTTTTCCCCCATGCGTATTTCAAAATGAATAATCAGGCTGCTGGCTGTTACCCTCACTATTTCCTCTCCTTGCAACTCTTCCCAATATAAAACATTGACCATCTCTCTATCTTCCCCACTTTTTAAATGCAGGTCAAGAAAAGAATGTTTGAGTTCTTGCATGCTGTTCTTCCTGCAGGGACTATCATATTGCATCCCAATTGATGTGCATTCAGTGCATTCCACATGAGTGGAGAATTGTCTTGATCTATAGTGGAATGATGTGGCCTTAATTCTGCTTTCTAATAACTAACAACTCATAATAAATCTAATAACTCATTATAAAAGTGGCATATGATTGACACCCACTTAAACTTCCTGACACTTTCCTTCTCCACTGGTCCTCTTCCTAAAGCCACCCACAGCTGCTTTTAATGACAAAACAAAGCCCTCAAAAAACCAGAGGTGCAAAGTCTATCTGTTGTTGTGATGGGGAAGCATCATTCTCCCCTATGCTTGTGTTTGCTTCCAGGACCACACCAAGCCTTGGAATCAGATCACGAGGCTTTGGGGAACTGGAAGCATTTGAAATGCTTCAAGCCTCAAAACAAATAGTTGAGTTCTACCACTGACGAGCAGCCTGGGTTTCTTTAAGGTCACTGCATTTTGGTCTGGCCTGTTGCTGCTGCAGTGCTGAATTACTGCACAGGATTGCCTCTAAAGCATCCCAACTGGGTCTTCCGGGGAGCTTTGTTGTACAGAAATGAAAAGTGTAATTCAGCTCTCTGGTTCAAATGAAAACTCTTTCATACCTGGAGTACAGCACCAGGGGAGTCAACTGAAATATGAGAGCACCACTGAAGTGCTTTTCAACCTCTCCTTTTTATTTTTAATAAAAGAACTTTCCCCTGCCATTTAAAAGTTCCATACAGAAAGTTCTTTTTTTTGGGGGGGGGGAAGAAATAATTCACTTTAACAGCCCAATCCCATTCAGATGCTGCAAGGATGTCGCATGGATGTCAGCGTAATGGCCACCCTGGCAATGCCAAGCAAGCAGTGCGCTGATGCCAGTGCAACATGGGCCAGATGCCAAGGTGGCTCTGGAAAAGCAGAGGCGGTCCAGGCTGGGAGCGTGCCCCATGGCAAGGCGACGAAACCGCACCCCTGGCATGTCTCCCCGCCCCCGTGCGTCTCCCCGCCACGCCGCCCTGCACCTGGAAGAGCTCCATTTCAGAGCGTTCCAGGCACAAGGGAGGGCAGGCGGACTCCGTGCCCGGACTCCGTGCAATGGCGCCCCCCACCACCCGGTGGCCATGTGGCTTGCCATCCCTGCACCCCCCTGGATCCACGACTGTGGCAAAGCAACACTGGTGCAGCTCTTCCTAGTAACACCCCAAACACCAACACAGCCAATTATCTGCAGGGCACCATTCTGGCGACACATGTCATCGGAGTGACATTAGTGTGTCATCACTGTGACATTGGTCCATCACTGGTGTGCTGTCCGAATGTCATCACTGTGTTGTTGCACCAGTCATATGTGTCACCATGAAGTTCGTACATCATCTGTGCGTATCGCTGCCCTTCCATCTTGGTTCCCTTGCCCACTGAGAAGCAAGATAATAGGGGAAACTGTCCCACTCTTACTGGTTTTCACGAGGCGGCTGCAAGCTCTAAGATGGAAACAGGCTCAGACCTAGGTCTTTTCCTGAACATCACACCCAGTCATTTTTGCAACTTCAACCTAGCTTGAAGCAGGAAGTGATATCCTGAATTATCTCAAAGACTGGGAACAATGTGACGAGAAATGATTTGAGATTAAGAACACCCCAATCCACATGCAGATGTTATCAACCATTGCTCCAGGTATCACATCAGTCTGTTATGTGTAGGCAGGGGCGGATCTGCTTGAAATGGCGCTACGCCCAATGAAAAGGCGCCCCAGGGGCACGCACGTCATGACGTCACGACATCGTGTCGTCATGACGTCGCACCCCCGCCCCCTCTAAGGAGCGTGTTCTGTTCGCTCCCGTCAGCCTTTTAAGGCCACTGGAAGCGAACAGAATGTGGCCAGGGTGCAGCATTCTGTTCGCTCCCGGCGGCCTTTTAAGGCCACCGGAAGCGAACAGAACGCGGTGCCGCCCAGCGCCCCGTCCTCCGCCTTGAGAAGTGGGAGGGGGTGCAGGGCGGCAGGGCATTTTCCGTGCTCCGGCTGGCCTTAAAGAGCCAACCGGAGCGCGGAGAGTGCCGCGCGGCGCCCCGTCCCCCACTCTAAGAGGTGGGAGGGGGCGCCGGGCGGCAGCACGTTCTCCTCGCTCTGGCTGGCTCTTTAAGGCCAGCCAGAGCAAGGAGAACGCGGCGCAGGGCCTGGGCGGGCCGCGGGCGCCATTTTGGGGGCAGGGCGCACCATGGTTACGGTGCCCTCTCCCAAGATGGCGCCCAGGGCTCGTGCCCCCCTTGCGCCCCTAGATCCGCCACTGTGTGTAGGGTGTGTGCGCATGTGTGCAAGCATGTGTGTGTGTGTGTGTTGGTGATATTTTCCCCAAAATTTTGTGATTAAAATAGTGGTGTTATACTGTAGGTTTTTAATCTACATCCAAGTTCTCATTTTTATTAATTTTAAATGCTTTAAAAGTGTACTAGGGAGATGATGTAGGTGATATAGTGTGCAATCCGAACCTGGATTTAAGATGGCACAGTTAGGCCAGCATGTTTTGGCTAGCACAAGGATACTGAAAATTATGTTTGGACCACTCTCAGAGTCAGCGAGGCACACGGACATGCACCATCCTCCCTGACTCCGAGAGTGGTCCACACATGCTTTACGGTGGCCTTGGTGCCAGCCAAACTTTGCTGGCCTAATTGTGCCCGCCTAACTCCAGGTTAGGCGAGCCTGTTAGGCGAACCTCCAGCTATGGCAAACCTAGTCAACTTAATAAAAACCCGAGATATCACCCTGCCAACAAAGGTTCGCATAGTCAACGCTATGGTTTTCCCAGTAGCAATGTATGGCTGTGAGAGTTGGACCATAAGAAAGGCAGAGCACCGAAGAATAGATGCTTTCGAATTATGGTGTTGGAGAAGACTCTTGAGAGTCCCCTGGACTGCAAGGAGATCCAATCGGTCAATCCTCCAGGAAGTCAAGCCTGATTGCTCCCTGGAAGGACAAATCCTGAAGCTGAAGCTCAAATACTTTGGCTTCCTCTACCTCATGAGAAGAGAGGACTCTTTAGAAAAGACCCGCTTGCTGGGAAAGATTAAAGGCAAAAGGAGAAGGGGGCGGCAGAGGATGAGATGGTTAGATAGTGTCACCGAAGCAATGGACATGAAATTGGGCGAACTCCAGAAGCTAGTGGAGGACAGGGAGGCCTGGCATGCTGTGGTCCATGGGGTCGCGAAGAGTCGGACACGACTTAGCGACTGAACAACAACAACTCCAGGTTAGGATTGTGTATTATTTCTAATCGGAAAAGTAATCTATTTTAATTTCTGGAAAATGCCTTGAAAATGTGGTGTTTTGTGTTTTTCTTCAAATATTTTAACCCCCCAAAGTTGGGGTTTTGTGTTTTTATGCGGTGTTACACAAACAAACAAAACACAGCTGGTCATGTGGATCTCATGACACTGGCACACAGCTACTATCGAACCAATCTGTCATGCTATACAGATCACATGGGCTCACAGATCACAGATCAGATATGCATGGAACCAATATGAAACTCAATTCATGGACCTAACCAGACAGACAGACAGACAGACAGACACACACACACACACACACACACACACACACACACACACACACGCATGCACACACACACTGCCAATCCATTTTGCTATTTATTCTCCCTGTATCCGAACGTCTATATTTTTTTTACCATGAGCTCAATAGGAGATGTGGTTGGCAAGAAATTCAGCAGTTCAGTCATTCATTTTATTTTTAGTACAAGTTTGCCCAGCTACAAGTATTAAAGTTAAACGGGCAATTTGGCATTCAGATTATTTTAAAAAGGAAATTGACTCTTGGAATTATTACACAGCAGTTTATTTGAATCTAAGTTTCATAAAAGCAAAGGCATTTCCTTGCATTCATTGCATCACCGAACTGAGGTAATTGTGTGCCATGAAAACGTCTCCTTCTGTCCCTTTATCTATTCATAAATTTAATAAATGCTAATTAAAGATCAAGATTGAGGACCTAATCCAAAAACCCCTTTAATTTTGATTATTAATCTTTGCACTGTTTCCAGATGCTTTTGGCTTTATTCCATAAGGAGGAAGGCAGAAAAGTCCATGAAGACTGCAAACTTATGCAGTTTTACTTGGAAGAAAGCTCCAAGGAAATCAATGGGACTGGCTTCTGAGTAAGCATGCATGGGAACAAACTGCACCACTGCAGTTCCCTAGAACAGTGCTTCCCAAAGTGGTGGGTCACGACCCAACACCCTAGGAAGCACTAGCCTATACCCCTTTAAGGGGTGGGGAGAGGAGGAAGACAGCAACATGATCCCCATGACCCCTGGGCAAAGGGGCGCACACACACACACACACACACACACACCCCTGAGGCCAGCATGGCAATGGGTAAGTGGAAAACAGTCCCTTCACCCAGGGCAGCAGAGTGATCCTGGGGATCGCATTGCAGCCTTTGTCCCGCCCCCCACGTGTTTCCCAGCTCCCTGATAGGAGTTTGGGAACCACCGCCCTAGAACATTATTTGAAGTGCAATCTTCTGTGGATTCTGTCTTCCTTTTTTTTTTTTTTTTTTTTAGCATCTTGCACGGATTGGCGAACTAAGATGTTCTAAGCATTGTTAGATGCATTATACTCAAAATCAGTGGAAAAGGTCAGGCTCAGAATAGGCTTACTGAAATATTCCCTGCTTTGGTAATTGCATGAAATTGCCTTTACATGTCTTTACAGTAAGGTAAATGAGAAGTTATACTCACCATTTCTCTTTTACAATTTAGATCAGAGTCTTACTGTAATAGGAAGAAGAGACAAAATCAATAATGGACAGACCTTGTATTGTTAATTGAGACATTCAAAGGCTGAAGAAAAGAATTACCATATAGCAGTGTTTCTCAAACTGTGGGTCAGGACCCACGAGGTGGGTTGCAAGCCAATTTCAGGTGGGTCACCTAACAACTAGCACAGCCATAATTAAAAATATGGGAAGATGGGAAACTGGAAAGGGGAGGGCTATGTGGTTATTTTGTCTATGTCAAGTTGTACATAAGCTTTTTTTTCTTTTCTGGACAGGTTGCCTTTCTAAAAAATGGGTCTTGGAGCTTAAAAGTTTGAAAACCACTGCAGTATAGTATACTTCAGGGATGTGCAAGGAGTAACTGCATTTTTAATTTTGGTGTTCCCTATAGGCAAACATATGACTTTTTAAAATTCTTTCTCATTCCTAATAGGTCTATTAATTCATTGCCTCCCATTCACAAAAGAAATGGCTGACTAGCAGGACATGAACATAGAATATCTAGCAGTTCGTGAGCAGTCAACCTGTATCTCAAAACAGCATAGGTGAATTGTGGAGCCTGTATGCTTGTTTCTCAGAGGAAACTTGTATTTGAGAAGATGGGAGAAAGTAAAGAAACCTACCTCCAATCCAAGCTGCAAAGGGGATCTTTCTGATAAAGTAGGGCAGAGGGAACATGGTCACGAGAACAGGGGCACCTGCCTCCTTTAGGTAGAAATAAATTTTGAGACGGCATGTTTGAAAATTATTTTCTCTTTCAGGTGGTTTGCATCAGCAGGAGGGCACAATGGTCAGGCTCTCTCTTGCAGGCTGGGCCGCATCAGCATGAGGTCACAATGACAACTTTTTCTCCTTTAGGGGACAGCATCAGCATGAGGTCATACTGACCAGGTTCTCTTAGTGAAGCAGGCAGCAACAAGTTCAGTACATGGAAACCATAGCTCTGTTTCACTGAGGCAGGCAGAAACCATAGTGGGCCCAATGCCTCACTTACGGAGGCCAACAGAAACAGGAGCGTATGAACAGTCCCTCTTTCTTTTATAGGGTTGAGCTGCAACAGTAGGTGAGCACAGGCAGAGGCGTTTCTACAGAGAGGGCAAAGCTCTAAGTGTTGCAAGAAGCCTTACCCTGTCATGGAAATCCCTCCTCTCCCTTGCTGCTGTAGCCAGTAAGCAACGCCAAGATGTTGCTGTTCCCTGTGAGGATTGGTTAAAACGGTGCAGGAGAGGAGTGATTTCCACTGCAAGGTAAGGCTTCTTGCAAAACTTAGAGCTTTGCCCTCCCTGTAGAAACTGCCACTGAGCACAGGGCAGGTCCTTGATAGAAACATTATCAGGGTGGAGAAAGTTTCTTTTGGGCCCTTCTCCACTGGATCATGATTTCATGTGATCATTGGATCGTAATTTCTATGACTTATGATATATAAAACTATGTAGGCTCGCACAACATGTGAATGCCAGTCTTCACACAATGTAACCCCACAATGTCACCCCTGCACCCCCCTCTCATGGGCCCTGGGGAGATTAGAAAATGTAAGATCCCTGGGAATTTCTGGTCCGCGCCTGAGGTTCCCAGGCCCCCTTTCTGACATCAGACCAGGTGTAATTTAACCCCTGCACCCCCTCTCTTGTGCCCTGGCACAAGGGTCCTGAAGAGTTTCTTGTCGCTGACATCAGCGACAGCATTTTTGCAGAGAGCTCTATTCATAGCAGTACCAGTGTCCCATTGTCAGGAATTTCCCCAAAGCCCCTCATGCCATACTCAACTCATGAGATGCTTTTTGGGTGCTGTGAAATGGGGCACATCCCTGCATGGGCTTTGTTCTGCTTGTGCAACTTATGATCCTATCCACTTTCCAACATACGATAATAGTTTTACAAAGTCAGCTTACCTAGCAATGAGTGCAACTAGAGCACGACATTGCGCCTGGCTTGTCCAAATTTAAGCCTAAACTGGTTATTACTGGTACCTAAAATATGTCATACACACACTGAGCATTCTGACCAGTTTTTTAAATATATATTGGTTGTTAGGATTTGGTCTTATGGGAATTTGACTCCCCTATTTCTAGGCCTTTATATTACAGTCAGCTTCACAGAAACTCTGTGTTTATTCTAGGAAAATTGGGCTCAATAGAATCAATGTGTAGATGCCCTTATTGCCCCCAGCAGGTAAAAACAAAGTGGGGAGAACCTACTTGCAAATAATGGATCCATAAACTTCATATCAAGAGATAGCTCAACTTGCCAAATTAACTAAGATAGTCCAGTTAAAAGATGGGAGACACAAGCCAAATTTAGCAATCAATGGCAGTCCTTTAGAAAATAGGCACTCCTGGAAAATAAATTGTGGTACTGAGTTTTTGTTTTTTGTTTTGTATTTTGTAAACATTCAAGTTTTAATGCAAATGTATGTCCTAAGAAACATGTATTTTAAAGACTTGTTAGCCGCCTTGAGAGCCTTTTTGGGACAAAGGTGGGTTATAAATTCAATAAATAATAATAAAATAAGGAGTGCACTTTAATGAGTGTGAAAAAGTCTCTCTATGCCACAACCTCTATTCATCTTAGGAATGTAGACAGTAGAGATCTATCCCTATCAGGGTTGTGAAGATGACGAAGGAGGGATTACAAATGTTCTTTTAAAAAACCTGCTATATAAATGCTAAATAACACTAAGCTGCAATTCCAAACCCAGCTAAGATTGCAGGAAATTACTTTCCCAATTTGGGAATCGACAGGCAATTATCACTATGTCTGCTGTCCAGGCTGTTCATCAAGTTCAGCAAAGGGCACACAGTATGACGTCTGATGTAGAGCTTGATCTAGCCCTGGCTAATCTTTCCTTAGAACCCCCTCAGAAATGTTATCAACTGTTTGTCACCTTATTTTGAATTAAATGAGCCAGCTATGAATTGAAGCCGTGAGTTTTAATGATTTTTTTTCTCTCAGCAAGAATTCATTAGGTCTTGTTTGATCAGATTCCCTCATGTGATATAATTTTTCCAAGCTGCTATTCTAATTGCATATCAAGGAAAAAATAGACTCTCTGTATGTGAGGAAAGAACCCTAGACATAGTTCCATTTTAAATAAAATCACAAAATGTGGAACTAACACATACCACGATAAAAAGAACTTACACTCACTTTCACAGAGCCTTGATAAACGATAATACATGGCGCCAGCATATTGACCCTGCGTCAGGTAAGAATAATTTGAGACAATGTATTTATCACTTCAAAAAGTGCCATTTGCAGCCAGATTAAGTTTTATTCTTGAAAAAAAGAGAATAGAATGTTCTGGAAAAAAATGGAATCTTGGGTCAACAATACCAAATAAGTGAGTGTTGTGCCCGGGGTCCATTGATGAGGCCAAGGACAGCTGCTGTATTCAGGAAAGATAAGAAATGTTTCAAGTTATATTTCTTACCTCAGAAACAATGTGAAGGGGTGACTGAGGGAAACCACAGGAAATGCAATCAAATTCTGAAAACTAGCAGGGGCTGTTGGAGTGGAATGGACTGAAAATCAGTGTTACAAAAAATAGTGTATTGTACAATATCATTTGTCCGACCGAGAAGGGAATGTTTCTGAAGTTAGGTCCTTGATTAAGAGTGTCACAGCAGCTGCGATCACAGTGCACTAGATAATGAGAGGCCTGGATCAGCCATATGCCTCAACAGGAGGATGGACAAAATAGCAATGTTACAATAAATGTCAGAAACTTAGGTCCAAACTATCTGTGATGGGGCCAGCCATGTTTCTGATAACATATTATTGATCACATGTTTTGGGTCATAGCCCTGCCTTGGTATGGTTGCTAACTTTGACTGACACTATTTCTGGAAGGTTCCCCACCCCCGGCATGTTATAAGATTGGAAATTCCTGGTGGCCATTTTAATATCTCCAGGATTACTTTCATTAGTCACCTCAAAATTGATGCTGATTTCTGGAGACGCCTGCCAAATACTAGAGAATTAGCACCCCTATACCTTGCTCATACAGGGGTGGAGTTCCAAATCGTACAGGAAAAGAGATGCACAGGTGAGGGAAGATTACAGCGGGTCGACAGCCACAGGTCCCAGATGGTGATACTGGGGGACACCAGCTCAATGCCTTGGACTTTACAGTGTGGTGTGCTGTAGGGTTCTATTCTATTCCCCATGCTTGTTAACATCTACATGAAATAGCTGGGGGAGATCATCTGGTGATTTAGAACGGAGTGCCACCAATATGCTGATGACACCCAGCTCTATCTCTCCTTGGCTTCTTGCACTGGGGAGGCCATGGAAGTTCTGGGCACCTGGAGGCAATTGAGGTCTGGAAGAAAGCTAATAGGATGAGATTGAATCCAGAAAAGGCAGAAGTCCTCCTGGTCAAAAATCCTCGTTGCAGGTGCTGAGTCATCTACCCATTCTGAATGGGGTGGCACTCCCCCTGCAAGAATGGGTATGAAATATGGGAATGCTCCTGGACTCATAGCTCTCTCTGGAGAACCAGATGACAGCAGTGGCTAGGAGTACACCAACTGTGCCCATACGTGAGTCATTCAGACCCAGGCACGGTGGTCCATGCCTTATTGACTTCAACTAGACTATCGTAATGTGCTGTACATGGGGCTACCCTCGAGAACAGTTTGGAAGCTGCAAATATGCAGAATGCAGCAGCCCCAGGTGGTTATAGGGGCTAGATGGTTTGGCTCTGATGGACCACTGTTTCAGCTGCTACATTGGCTGCCCAGTTTCCAGTCCCCATTCAAGATGCTGGTATTCACCTTTAAGGCTCTTAATGAATTGGGTCCAGGTTATCTGAAGGACACAGAGCGCAATCCTATACTGCCTTGGATTGGTAAGGCTGGCGGGCCTGTGCCAAATCCAATGAAGTATTGGAAAGGCTGGAGCCTCCCAACAGCAAGGGCAAGTTCACGCCCTTACCGTTGGGGAGGCTCCAGCCTCCCCAATGCGCTACTCGGATCTGCGTCTGCTAAACAGCAGGCGCAGATCCAAGGAGACCACGCAGCCTGAATCAGGGCCACGCAACCTCCCGACCAGGCTTAGGATTCAGCCTTATGGCCAAATCCCAAGCCCGCCCATGTCCCACCCCAACCCCCTCCCCCCCGCCAATCCTGTGTCTGAAAGGACACAGAGCCTCCCACATGCCGGCATGACGCAAGGGCTTTGGCTGATGTGAGGGAGGCTTTGCACGGGTGCAACGGTACTCGCGCTGCAGGTAGCACTGGTCCTGTAGCTCGAGCACTAATGCGGGTGTGCCAATCGGCACTCCCATGTCAGCGCTACGTCAGTCGTGTCGATGCTATGATGTAGCGTCAACGTGATGGACAGCGTAGGATTGCGCTGTCATACATTCCAGTCCACCCCCTTAGATCTTCTATCTCCTCTCATTCAAGTGCCACCTCTATCTCAAGCCAGAGGAGTCATAGCTTGAGGGAAAGCCATAATTATGGAATTATCTTGCAGGGGAATTAAGAACTACGCCTTCCCCCGTGGCTTTTTGGCGACAGAACATGACTGTTTTGTCTGGATGATGGGTAGATATCTCCCCTCTGTGCCTCTGGAATAGTGTTATGGCTTGATGGCTTCCCTGGACTAAATTATTCCCCCCTTCCATTGGCTCAACAATGTGTGTTGGATTTTGCTTTGTTTTTTTCTTTGTTTTCATGTTTTATTATTTAGTTGTTAAAATTAATGTTTTAATGCTTTGAGCTTTTTAAATTATTATTTTTTTGCTTATTGTTGTGATACATTGTACATTT
This sequence comes from Lerista edwardsae, assembly GCA_029204185.1. Classification (NCBI taxonomy): domain Eukaryota; kingdom Metazoa; phylum Chordata; class Lepidosauria; order Squamata; family Scincidae; genus Lerista; species Lerista edwardsae. Next base: position 103,436 of record JAJKFI010000058.1, on the reverse strand, counting down.
ATTATGAAGCTTTGTAAGCCACCTTTGGCATTTGCTTCAGCATGGGTTATAGTGTAAACATAGTGACAATTCGAGATTAGTGAGCTGTTTTTCACATCAGTATTTAAGAACTGAAATAATCCAAGTTATAATTGTACCCAAGTAGCAAAAAGTCGCTTGATGTCATACTTCTTTTGTTCTGCCACTGGGATGTAAATGACTGCACTGTCCATAATCTCCCAAATTAAAATGTAGCAACCTTTCCAGGGATTCCATGGCTGAAATTGTACTTTCAGTTAAGGCCTTCAAATCCTGTCCATTGCATTGCACTGGAATGGGTAGCTTATCTGGCTATACTCGGGTGAAAACCTGCCTGAATTATTGATTTAAGCATTATTGGCCACGAGCACTAGGCAGGACTCAAATAGGAAGGGCAGCTGTTGCTTAGGAATAGCAAAAGATTGCATCTTCCAAACACAGCCAGGCAATAAGGGAACTGTGAATGGCAAATCAATGAACTGTTTCACACCTTTATGGCAGCATCTAAATAATGTATAGTGCCCCTCTACACTCGCATGGAGGATATAAAAACATTAACATTTAAACCCAATGAAAAAATCTTAAGGAGAAATCCAGGTTCTTAGCTCAGCGAAGTTTAATTATTGCTTCTATTGAAACATCCATATTATGTCTTATTTCTCAGATTGTACGAAGATGGCTAGCATTAATTAAAATATAACTACACATATACTTTAGATAATGTCAAATTTTAGCAATGGGCATAATACAGCTATGAATTTAAGACATCGGATAGAACTGTAGTGGCATTGGTTCACTGAAATCCTTTCTGAAGAAGATCTGCCTTGCCTTCTTGATGCTATATTGCTAGATTCTGGTGAGCCTTCTTTAAACCCTTCTTGGGCAATGGCAACACCAGGAAATAATATTGTGCAGTGCATGAGGCACAAAATGTCCTACATCCCTCTTACATTTCTGAAAGAGAAAGAACAATGTATTTTCCATGGTTCCATCCTAAACATATTTTCTCTGAAGTAAATACAAAAAAATCTCTGGGTCATTGCAATGACATGGAAGTGAGCCCATAGGAAGCCAGATAGATAGCAATATAGCTAGATATCTAGATAGATAAGAGTGGTACTCCTCTTATATTTAGCAGGGGACAAACTATCACCCTAGCACAGTGTCTTTTCTAGTGGCTGAGTGTTGGTGCTCTTCTGCCATCTTTTCGGATTGTGCGCCCTTTTGGGACAGGAAGCCATTTACAGCTCAATCCTATCAAACTTTTTAGCACAAATGCAACTGCAAGGCAGCCCCGAGGTAAAGGAACAAACATTCCCTTACTTTGAGGAGGCCTCCGTGACTGCCCCTCCATAGCAGGAAGAGGTGCATGCCCCATTGGCACAGTTGCATCAGTGCTGGAAAATGGGATGGGAATTGGCCCTGAGTTATTTGATTTTCTCTGTAGTCTTTATGTTATTTGTTGAAAAGCAGCATAGAAATATGATGGATGGATGGATGGATGGATGGATGGATGGATGGATGGATGGGCGGATGGGCGGATGGGCGGATGGGCAGTCTGAGTAGCATATGTGGAAATGCCCTTCCTTAAAGCAGGGATTTTCAACCAACAGCACACTGACAAGGCACTAAAATTGTCAAGGCACACCAACATTTTTTGGCAATTGACCCGGCACATCATGCTGCCAGTGAAGGATTGACATTCCCCATCAGCCCTTTTAATAAATGGCCTAGCCCCAAGTTCCCATGGCACACCTGTGGGCGAGCGAATGAGTGGCGGCTGTGGCTCCGCTGTTGTTCCGGACCATGTGACTCCCCCATACCCCCGGAAGGCATGCCACTGCACCTGTGGATCAGTTGTGCCACACCAATGTGCCATGGCACAGGAGTTGAAAATGGCTGTTTACAGCATTTACAATGGCTGTTTACAGCATGTGTACAACAATGCAACAAGAAGAGCTACTGGCACACTGACCCCACTCTGACACCCCCAATAGTTTTGGGTCAATCATCACCCTGGAGCAGAGTCTTCTCTTTTTTCATATTTGTCCTTTTTCTCTGGGAGTTTCTTAAAAGTATGCCAACCTCTCTCTCTCTCTCTCTCTCTCTCTCTCTCTCTCTCTCTCTCTCTC
>JAJKFI010000058.1:44244-87514 GCA_029204185.1 Lerista edwardsae | reverse complement strand
GGGGAGGGTGGGCTGGGGGGCGTGCCGGCCCAGGGAGGGGGATGGGACAGGGATACAGTCTGCTTCCAAGGCCCCGTTCCCAGGCTGCGCAGCTTCCTTGGACCTGAGTCCATGATTTTGCAGGTGCAGCTCCAGCTGGGAGGCTGGAGCTGCTGCTGCCTCCTGAGTGGCGCTGGATACAGCGCAGGCCCACAGGCCTGCCTGTTCCAGAGCTATTTAGGATTGCACCCTTCATTTAAAATGTACGCTCCACTTTTCCATCCCAGGCAACGAGATACTCTCTGCAGCTAATAACACATTTAAAACAATAAAATCATGGACAATATTTTTAAAGAAATAAAAATAATGCAAATTCTGCCGTAGAAACAAAGACCAGGAATAGAGTAGCAGGCTCAGCTCTCAGATTAAGAGCCTATGGGGGGAAAAAAGAAATGCTTTCAGCAGGTAGTGAAACTCTGGATGGGACTTGCCTGATGTAATGAGGCACAGAGTTCCACAGGCTGTGGAACTCATTTGTGTAAGTGCCAATCATGTCTCTGAATCCAGTGGGGCACAGAAATGGAACTAACTTCATTTTTCTCCATTAAGAACGTTTCATCAACAATGTCATTTGAAGCTAAAAAAACAGGCAGGCAGGTAGGCAAGGTGATTAGGTTTCTTATTTTTTTTCAAGACAACTAAAATTATGTAGCAGAAAAGCCTGTGCTTGGCCGGTCTGCAGGGTGCAGCTGCATGGACTTGCCCTCTGCTGCATCCTGAACCAGCCAGAGACCACGGCATGACAGAGAGGAAAATAAAAGAACTTTTTACTCCACCATGCAGTACTCCCTAATGGGTCACGACAATCTGCTTTGACTGGCGCAAGCCTGAGAGGACTGAAGGTACATAGAAAGGCTGGACAGGGGACAGAGCAGTGGTGTCATTCAAATGATTTAGGAACAGGAACTCACTTTTGATTGGCACTTGTTGGGAACCCGGAACCAGCCACGGAGCCCGTTAGGATCCGGAACGCCCATTCTGGTCCGTTCCCCCTGAATGACATCACTGGGACAGAGCATATAGGCCACTGATACCTCCCTCCTCCCCTCCCACCAGTCCTGATCTCTGCCCCGATCCTCCCCTTCCCCACCCACTGTCCACCCCCTGGGCCAACTTAACGCTGCTGGGGGAGCCAGAGGAGGCCATGTCATGTGCACTATACCACTCGTTGTTTGCAGCAACAGCCTGGCAGCGCACACTAGTGGCCCAGCTTTCATATCCACAAAATGCACCCTGCACTGCTGGAACATGAGTTCCAGCAGCGCGATTCACAGACCGGATTAGGCAGTTTGTCTTTTTAAAAGGAAGAGGTTGCACCCTATGGTTGATCCCAGAACTACTCCTTCGAGAACATTACAGCTCTGATCCTAGTACACTTATTTGGGGAGGGGATATTTTCAACTTTTTGCATCCTGGTTTGTGCTTTATTTGTATGCAATCGCACACAATTAAAGTAACATTAAACTTGTATGGTGTTATTTTTATTTGTTTAATGGTTCACAGTTGCAGAAGATGATGGGGTGTACCCAAGAATGGTTGAATAGTAATTACATGTTCAGATTCAAGTAACTGGAACACAACTATTATTATAATGCTGTTGAAAATATATATTATCCACATCAAATGTCAAAATATAACCAGTAAGTAAGTAAATGTGTGTGTGTGTGTGTTGTGTGCATTGCTGCACTGATATTGACTTTTTAAAGGGTTTTGATTTGAAAGTTCTAAGATAAATGCAATTTATCACTTACGATTGTTCCTTTTGCACATTTTGATTATTAGCAAGGGAAATTACTTCTCATTAAAATGCCATGTGTTTCATGATAGCAACACTGATCTATTCTTACATATAGAAATTAAAACCTGTCAAGTCCAGATATGAGGCACAAATATGAAGAATATATTGTTGTGCAATGGGCAGCCCTCCTGCCTCTCTCTCTCTCTAGTGGACATTCACCGTCTTTTAGCTGTACTCCCAGCTAGACTCCTGGGTGGGGGGTGGGGGGGTTGGATGGGAAAACAGGAAGTGCATCATCCTCTCTGTTCAGGCAAAGTTGCAATGCATGTTCAGTGAAGATGGAGAGGAAAGAGGGTTCCAGTAGCAATCTCTGTGAGTGGACAAAGCAGGATAATGTCCTAAAAGAAAATAACAAAATAGTTAACGTAGTAGAATGTTAGCATGAGTGTGTGTATGGGTGAGCAAATGAAAACGAGAAAATGGCTGGACAGCTGGAGTTCTGCCTGAAGTGCCTGTCCTCTCACTAGCTTGCCGGTCTGACCGAAAACCAAAAAGGTAAGCTGGCAATGGGTGCGGGGGCAAGAAAGGTCCACCTATGGGGGAAAGCCTGAGCACACATTCACTTTGTGAACATGAGGAACCCTTCTTCATAGCTTGGCTGACAGTCTGGCCCAACCTGGTGTCACTCCAGAGACGAACCCTGGAGGGGTAAAATGGAGGTATCCTTCTTACAACCTTTGGTTTCTATAACTTCATCTTTGAATGGGCTTCCTCAAATTGCTTTTTGCAAACCCAGAGCCCAATCCTATCCAACTTTCCAGTGTTGACATAGCCATGCCAATAGGGTGTGCACTGCATCCAGCAATGGGGGTGCAGTCAGGAAGATCTCCTCAAGGTAGGGGAACATTTGTTGCCTTACCATGAGGATGCATTGCAGTTGCATCGGTGCTGTAAAATTGGATAGGATTGGGCCCCCAGTCTCCCTGAAGTGTCCGTGACTTTTCTCTGCTTTTCTTTTCATTCCATCCAAAGCTTTGCACTCATAGGAGACTTGCCAGACTAATTGGTGCTGCTCCTGGGAACAGAGGGACTAGCAACTATATGGTTAACACCATCTGACACATCTTAAATGAAAGGACTCAGAATTCCCAAGTTTTGAATTTGTTTGGTATTTATGCCCAAATCAAGCAGTAAAGACCACCTATCAGTCTAATGCTGCAATGCTATGTGTACTTAACCAGGAGTGAGTCCCACTGAACTTAATACAGCATATTTCTGAGTAGACATGCCCAGGTTTTCCGTGAAGTCATCCTAAATCAGCGATTCTCAAACTTTTTAGCACCAGGGCTCACTTTTTAGAATGACGATCTGTCTGGGACCCACCGGAAGTGATGTCATGGCCAGAAGTGCTGTCATTGTGGCTCTAGAGCCTGCTGATTTCCTGAGAACGTAGCAGTGTAGCAAGTTGGGTTATTTCTCAACCATTTTCCAATATCAAAGTGAATCAGAAAGGGAAAAAAGACTATTTACAACCTTGACTCAAGCAAAATAGCCACACAGCCCTGCCCCTGTGTGTGCCATCATCTTCCCATATGTGTGCCCTGTGTGTGCCATCATCTTCCCATATTTTCAATGATGGCTGCCCTAGGTGCTATGTGCCCCACTTAAATTGGCCCGCGACCCACCTAGTGGATCCCAGCCCACAGTTTGAGAAACACCGTCCTAAATGATGGGTGTAAAATAGGTATGACTGCCTATATCTTTTTAATCTAAGTTTCTGAATGGTACCAATAACATTATGCAGCTCAAAGAAGAGCTCTTCATCTGTCATACAGAATTACACCGTGCCTAATTACACTACTCAAGTAACACATAATTCGTTCAAGTTGCTCAAGGCCCCAAGTGCCCAAGGAAATGAATGAAGGAGCAATGCATATATGCTCCTTCCAGCTTATCAGTGGCACCCGGAGAGCCGTGTTATGCTGCTGCTGGTGGGTCAGTGGCTACTCAAGCCATCTGCTGACATTTAGAAGTTAGATTTTCAACCTCCAGGTGAGAAGGAAACATGTCCAGCCACCCTTGAAAGTGAAAGATGGAAACGTGTCACCAAAGAAGTGATTCAGCATCGCTCTGAGGATATTAGCAACACTGATATAACTGTCATCAGACACCACTGCAGGCATCAAACCCAAATAAACGTGTCATACTTCATTTGTGAGTCTTTGACAGATTTGCCCTGACCTTGAGTGAGGGGGACCTGGTTATAGATGTGACATTGAAACTAAACTTTAAGGAGGTGGGGGCAGGGAACATCCCTCATTGCCCAGAATAAATGTCAGGGGTCTGAAACCAAGACGTATGCTTGGCAAAAGCCCATGGACTCCCCAGGAGCTCAATGGATGTGGTCATGGAGGACCTGGCCACACTGCTGGGTTCATGCTATGGGGCTCTGAAGAAGGGCACCACAGTAATTCCGTTTCCAATATGGAAATTGTAGTTCTGCTGGTGCAAACGAAACATTGTCCAGATTTATCTATTTTCCATTGGGAAACATCATTAGTGGCTGGGTGCACATACTCTTGATCACACTAGTGTGTGCATGCATGCATTCATGCATATGTGCACATGTGATGCACGCACACAAAGTGGTGCTACACTCATGTGCTCCAACTGTCTGTTTAGAAGTCTGTCACATCTGTTTAGATGTGAAAATATACACATCACACACACTCACAGCCAAGTACACACACACACACACTCACACACACTCACACACACTCACTCACTCACTTTCTCCTTTCCTACCCAGTCCTTATGAAGCACAAAGTGGGCAGAGAGAGGACATTTGGAGCCCACTCTCATTCCTTTTCTCTGATAACAAGTTTGTAGGAAGCAGCTTACCACCCTAAGACTGAAAGTTGTCAAGGCCACAGCACTCTGGAGAAGAAAAACACAGGAGATAAGACTGCAAGGAATCTGTATTCACAAACAGAGATTCCAACAGCAAAGCATAAAACAGTTCAGTAAATTTCCTCAGTACACATACACCACACACTCACGCCTCTAACAACTACCCCACACCATACAGGTGATTCTGGCTCTGCTTAAATATCCCCCAGGGCCAATCAGAAATAGGATGATCTCATCTTCTGTAATTACTGCTGATTCCTCAGCTCTGTGTGACTCAGTAGAACTCCTGGGTCCCTGTTCTGGCCAAATGACTCAGCACGTTCACCCTGTGATTGAGCCTTCAGCCGTTCAGGCCTGTAAATTTCTCCCTTCCCTTACCAAAGTGCACAAAGCATCCTTCTTCACGGTACTTTTGTCTCCAAAGAGCAGCAAAGGTGCCTGCTGGCTGGCCTGTCCTCAGAGATGGAGGAAGGGTGTAGCCTGGGGTGGCGCGAGCCATGGGCACCGGCAGCGGCAGGGCAGCATTGTGCGGAGTAACCCACGCGCTGTCCAGCCCACCCACCCTCCCTCGCATCCGTTCTGCTCCAAAATGGAGCTATTCTGGGCACAGGAAGGCGTGGCTAGGCGACGCACAGAGCGGGGCGACGTGCTGAGGGTGCGGTTTCACCACCCTGCCATGGGTGCACTTGGGGCTCCATTCGTCCCTGCCTGTCCTCCCCCTCTCACTCAGCCATCTTTCCCTCTGCTTGCCAGTCCTTCCCTCCCACTCACTCACTCACTCACTCACCTGCCCGCCGCCTGCTTGATCACCCCACCTGCTTGCCTGTCCTGCCCCCATTGTTTGTCTTCGTACCCACCGTCGTCCCTATTCCATGGAAGGGCAGCCACATGAGTATGTATGTGGGGGGGCAGCAACACTGTGGGGGGATCAGTAAACACAGAGGTACAGGCTGCCTTGCAGCTGATGGCACATTAGGAGCTACGATGGTCACTAGTGCTGAGAGTGCAAGCTGTCTACTCAGCTGTGTAGGCCCTTGGGGCCCAACCTGGCTGTCCCCTGATGTCACTTCTAAAGCATACAGATGAGACTGAAAATAGCAGTTCACAAATTAAACAACCTGGGACTACAGCAAGTGGTTCAACTCTTCCAATGTTTGAGCTCTATTTTCTACATGGGTAGGAAATCCACCAAAACCTCTTGCTGACGGCGATGAAATATTATTAGCAGCTCGTTTTTCAGTGGTGGCAAACTAAAGGAGGAAAAACAAGAAGTCTCTCCCCATTATGTTATGAGAACTGTTGCAAAAACAGAAGTGAGAAGGCAATGATTGTGATCTAACACTCTGTCTCCAGATCACATTGTAATTAAAACCTGTGAGGGTCATTTCATCAGCAAGAAGGCCATCTCTAGCTTGAAGCACTTTTGATCTGTGTAATGGCAAGCTAGACAAAGATTATCGGGTCTAATTTACATCAGGAGTGTGAGGTTCTAATTTCATGTAGAGAGGAGGAGTGGGAAATGAGCAAAATGTCAGATAGATGCCACTTCCGAAAATTCACTGGGGAGGGGACTGTTTTCCATGACAGTTAACTTTTAAAAAAAAAATTGTGTTCTCAGAAACCAAAGACAAGGTGCCATTTCATAATTCGGTCGTAGAAGAGGAGAGATTTTAGCAGTGCAGGCAAAAGCGTATATGAAGGTGCACTCTTAGATATATTCAAGATTAGATTGCCAAATTCAGTAAGTTTTAAAAGCATTTTTGTAGTTGCTTGAAAGCATCTTCTATTATGGGTACAAGTCAAACATTCATTCGCCTTTGCAAAACATTAGTGAAAGGGATATATACACCCTAGGTGATATTTATATATAAAGGCCCTTTTAAATGGTTTGAATCAGACCAGAAATAGAGGTGCTTTTGGGAAATAATCATATGTAATGGCCAGACAGCAATGTCCATCCACGCTAGATGTACATGGTACCCAGGAGTGGCTAAAGTCTGAGTGGCTAAAGTATCACTGTAGCAGTGATAGTCCAGTACTTGCTACAAGGAGTTCCAGACAGTGGCATCGCTAGGAGGGTGGGCCGCACCAGGTGACATGCACAAGGGGGGGTGACACCACCAGGGACCAAAATTGCTAAAATTGCAGTTTTAAAAGATAATACCATCATGGTATACACCATTGGATGCAGAATTTCATGAGGAATTCAGTGAAAAAACTGGAGTGTCATATTTTCATTCTATCAAAAGTTATGGCCCAAAAACTAAAAACAAAACTTTTAAAGTCAAAATCCTGATTTTTAAAAAATTGTGGTTCTACGGAATAGCTCCATCCATTGGATTCAGAATTTCACGAGGAGTTCAATGAAAAAAACTTGAATGTTATATCTTTATTCTATCAAAACCTCCACAGCCTGCCCAACATTCAATTAAAAAGAGGAAGTATAGTGTCACTTATATATGGATCATGACACCCAACTCCAGATCCCAAGATGGCCACTCCCAATTGTTTCATGTAAACATTGAATAGTTTGGGAGATAGAATGGATTCATGCAGAACCCAACATCACAAAGGCCAGTGTGCCAAAAAGGCATCCCTCAGCACCTCCTTCTGTGAGTTATTGGCCAAGAAGGTACATCAAATGAGTTGCCTCCAAGCTTCAACTCAGCCAATTGATCCAGAAGGATATCGTGATCAATGATGTTGGAATCTGCTGAGAGGTCCAGTAGGACTAACAGACCCTGTGCAACTTCCAGCATAGGTCACCCACCAAAGTCCAGCCTGAAGGAGGGACAAAGGGAGCCGGATAATTCTGGGCAGAATTGTATTCATGTCAACGGTGTTCATGACAACCCACACACTTGCAGCATTTAGCGAAGTGCTGGTTGCAGTTCAGCACACAGACTGCAATCCTACCCACATTTACCTGGGATTAAGCCCCATTGACCATTATGGCCCAATCCTTTCCTGGGTCACCAGTCTTCCTCCCACTGCCTGGGAGATGGCCATTGCAAATATAGTGTAAGACCAGCGGTGGCATCCGGGCGGAACAGGCAGGTACGGCGTTCCGCTTGTTCTGCAGACGGGCCCAGGTCACGCTGCCTCTCCCGAGGACGGGCAAGCTGTTCCTGGGCCCGCCCGCCCGCCCTCCCGTGCGTCTGAATTGCTCTGAAATGGAGCGATTCCAGGTGCAGGGAGGCACAGGGAGGCATGGCTGGCCTCCGCCATAGGGGCAGAGGGCTGCCAATCATCCGGGCGTTCCGGTTCCTGGTGCGCCTGGATGACATCACTGTGTAAGACACATCACAGTGGCCAGAAGGACAATGGTGCCCACAGGGGGACCAGCACGGGTCTTTGTGCTGGTCAGAAATCTTCCAGCAGCAGCCAGCAGCTGCTCCATGTGGTGGGGAAGCAAATCTTCCAGCAGCAGCAGCCAGCACGTTTGCCTCCATGTGGTGGCGAAGCCTTTTGGAGCTGGGGAGGGTGGAGAGATGATGGTGCGGGGGTGACACTGTGCAGGGGGAATGCGGAGAAGCACCCGTTCAGGTCCAGGAGTGGGTGGGGATGGTAGCAGAGGCTGACACTGCATCCTGTCCTGCACAGGCCTACTCAGACCTGCACTACTCAGGTCTTAACCTTAAGAAGGCCTCCAGCTGCCTCCCTGGCCCCGTGGGATACACTTGGCACAGGCAGCCCCATTAGGATTGGACTGACCCCTTCTGAGTAGATACAGTCATAAGGGTTGGGCAGGCCTTAGTAGCTTTCTTAGCAGTCCCTGTCCCGGGCAGCCCAATCCTACCCAATGCTGGTGCATCCAATGGATGCTGTATCCAGACCTCGTGGTAAGGGAACATTTATGCGCTATAGCCTGCTCAATAGGGCTATTTGGTCTGCACCAGCTGTTAGCCCAGTGTAATGCTGACAGGTCTGGGACAGGGATTAGGATGCTTTTGTGCCTACCCCAACGGTTGTCGGGTGCCATGTAGTGTCTGCAGGGTGGCACAGGCCTTTCCACCAGCGCTGCTTACTCTCTGGGTGCTAAGAAGTGCTTTGTGACACTTTTACAACACTCGGCACTGGTGCTACAGCCACAGTGCTGGCAGAGACCGCCAATAGAATTAGGCTCTAAGAGCGCAATCCTAAACTGGAATTAGGCGTGCATAAACTAAGCCAGCAAAGTTTGGCTGGCACAAGGGCCACCGTAAAGCACGTTTGGATGACTCTCGGAGTCAGGGAGGATGGTGCACATCTGTGTGCTGGCCTCTCTGACTCTGAGAGTGGTCCAAACATATTTTACAGTGGCCTTTGTGCTGGCCAAACTTGGCTGGTTTCGCTTATGCCAGCCTAACTCACCTGAGGATTGTGCCCTAAATCAAATAGACAGTTAAATAGTCCTTAAATCTATGCAGTTTAACTTAACTGGACTGATCATCAGGCTGTGACTCAAAAATGCATCATTTTTATCTAAGTAATTCCACCAGCAACAAAGACAGATCAACTGTTTGATTTAGGAAATCAGCCAGATGACACAATTGGAACACTGATTTTCTTGGGTTAGGTCTCATGATCAATATCAAGAATACCCACATGCATTTATTATAACACATGAGAACCCAGGTTTAATCTCCACAGTCGACATGTGAAATGGCAGTTTACTCAATTTCTGCTGCAACAGTCTAATTGTGCAATGTTTCCATTACTTCGTGAAGATGTACAGACAGTCCGAGTGCACAAAACCAGAAACAAAGGTAGTCATTCATCATCATTAGTAGTGGTAGCCTATGTGGGGGAAACACTCATGTAAGATAAATACAGAGGGCAAGGCAGACAGGAGATTGCATTTGCATGCTCTTCGGCTCTAACGACATCATCAGTGGACTGACATGATTCTTTCCTCTGCATTTTTTTAAACCCAAATGAGCAATGGGCAGAGTGTCAGCATAAAGTTGCTGCGGCGCTGGATATTACCATTATCAGCAGTACTGAGGCTTCAGGTGTCCTTCTGGCCAGGTAGGCTCCATGGGTATGAACCAGAGGCGTCCTCCAGGCGGAACGGCCCGGTACGCCGTTCCGCTAGTTCAGCGGAGGGCCCGGGCCGTGCTGCCTCTCCGGAGGACGGGCGAGCTGCTGCTGGGCCCGCCTACCCTCCCTTGCGTCCCGAATCGCTCTAAAATGGAGCGATTCAGGCGCAGTGAGGCTTGGGGAGGCGTGGCAGCCCTCCGCCATTGGAGCGGAGGGCTGTCAATCACTGGTATGAACCCTCAGTAAGTGGTGACCACCTTGACTGATGCCATCCCTGTCCCTACAGACTGCATCTGAGCAGGTAGGAGGATGGGTGGTGAGATGCTAATTAAAAACTCCAAGTAAGAATTGATTTAAGCCAAGCATAAGCCTGCTGTTTCTGTTTTTTCTATGTGAGCTGTATAATCCAAATGAATGAATTGCTAATTTCAAGACACAGGCACACATGTGAATCTAATTAATAGGTAACAAGGACCATGGACAGGTGAAACCATAACGTGGAGAAACTGGGGATGTACAGGAAGCAATGGTTTAGTTTTGATTTTTTAAAATTATTTTCATTTTTAATGGGCAGCACAAGCCTAGACTTCGCCGCCACTACCTGCTTAGTGACAATGCGGGGGGGGATGAGTGGCACCCCTACATCAGCGCTAAAGCTCTGAAGTCGACACTGCTCATAGTGTCGGTTTCAGAGTGCCAATGGAGAGCCTCCCTTGTGCCGACTGAAGCCGGTCGGCACAAGGGAGGCTTTGTCCCATATCAGGATGGGGATTGGTGGGAGGGAGGGTGACTGGGGGCAGGATGTGGGCGGGCTCAGGAGGTGGCCATATGGCCACATTCTAAGCCCATCTGTGGGGCCACAAGGCCACAAGGCCCCAATTTGGGCCATGGGGTCTCCTCGGATCTGCGCCCGCTCTTTAGCGGGCGCAGATCTGAGGAGCACACAGGGGAGGCTCCCTCCCTGCACACTCCCTTGCCGGGGGGGGGCCTCCAGTCTCTCCTATGCAGCCAAGGATATGGTCCTGCCAAGTCACCCTTGTCATTCCAGCGCTGCATAGGATTGTGCCCTTAGTTTTCCACTTTTTCTATAGGAACGGCCACAAACCATATTTTATGGACACGTCCTGTGGGGCTCCTCCAAAACGTGGGGTCCCCTTTCCCCTCTTCCGCCACATTCCTTTTGCTTACCATATGCCTGATGAAAGATTCTGTAGGCTGCAGTAGCTTTTTTTTTTTACTCTGTTGCTTTTTTAGCTGGTCCTAAATAAAGCATTGCCTGGTTTTAGATTGGGAGATTCTCTCTCTCTGAATCATCTTGGATTTCTGACGCTTTCTCATCTCAAAAGAGTCCAATCTCTTCCTAGTGGATTGGGTCCAATCTCTTCCTAGTGGCAGCCATATGTTAATGACTGCTAGGCAGGAGGCATGGAGAGATGTCCTTGGTAGTTACCAGAAGAAGTTAGAAAACAGTAGATGACATGGGGCTGAGTAATACAAGATGAAATTCTCTTTGGAGAGAACAAGTGAGGAAGAACATTGTGGAATCAGACTCGGTCAGGAAGCATAAAAAGTGGCCAGGAACATGTGTGCCTGGGGGCCAGCGCCTCTCTCTTCCTCAGGCACAGAAGAACTGGAAAGGGCATGTTTCCCAGTTTTGCTTCCTCAGGCCAGGCAGGATCAATAGCAGGACACAATGGCCAGCCTCTCTCCTTCAGGCTGGGCATCATTCATGAGGTCACCATGACCAGCCTCTCTCCCTCCAGAGAGCAATGTCACCATGAGATCACAATGGCCAGCCTGTCTCCATCAGGTAGATAGCATCATCCTGAGCTGACAGTCTCTGAGGGGCCCCATCAGACTGAGGTCTCAATGGCCAGCCTCTCTCCTGCAGGCAGGCAGCATCAGCATGGAATGATGATCATCCCAAACATTTAGATACTGCTTTTCAACTAAAAGTCATTCACAACGGCTCACGCAATCTCAATGGCCGGCTTCTCTCCTTCATGTGCGCAGCATCAGCAGAGAAGCAGCAGGTGAGGAGAGGAGGAGAACTGGTAGGCAGGTACCCCAACTATTACAACACTTCTTTTTACAATGAGTATCCAAGAGGGAGTGGCACAAAAAGAGGCAGAGGAAAGGTTGGCAGCACTCCAAGGACCTTCTTCATACTATTGGTTGCTGAAAGGACTGGACCTGGATATGTGATTTTCCCCATCCCTTGTTTAAACAGCACTTCTAGAGCAGACAACAATAAGTTGCATTCATTAGAGCCATGAAAAGCTGACTGATGCAACTCCCAAACTACTTCTATGTGTTCAGCATATATACAAATCCATGTTTCATGAGATGATCGGAATCTCGTGTGTGTGTGTGTGTGTGTGTGTGTGTGTGTGTGTGTGTGTGTGTGTTGAACCCTTTCTGTATCTGTTTCCCATACACACAGTACTTGTTCACCCTGTGCACACCATTAGCTGCCCAAAACTGGGTTTTACATTGCTATTAACATGTAGCAATGTCTGAAGTTTGGAAAAAAAATGGTTGAACTATCTCAGGGGAAAAAAAAAACTGTTGAAAGTGTTTTTCTTTGCATCTGCAGACACACAGCACACAAACCATGTTCTGTTCCCATATCACCTGGACTGGAAATAGCATCATAAGACATCATAAGACAAGTCTGAATGTATTAATTTTTCTCCCAGTGGCCTTTTTTTAGTTTCCAGCAAATCTCTGCAGCTGAAGTTTCATATCAAGTTTAGAACCAATTGCTTTCTTACGGAACAGATTTCATCAGACCACAAATGCCACTTAGAGTGATGGGAGGCACCATCATCCCCTCCATAGCATATTCTATATTTTTGACCAACTCATTGGTTATAAACAGCTGAATGAGTCTATGCGCTAACGCTGATAGCAGAACTTCCTGGATAAGAATATTATCCTTCCTGCTGTTGAACTCTGAAATGGTTCCCCTACACCCAACTATCATAAAAGCTATTGAAAGGTGGCTAATAGATATGCGATAAACTGATTAACATTCAAAATTACCTGTTCAACATTTGTGGTACTTGCATTGCGACTGGTCTGGTATGCAGCTGAGCTGAAGTGACATGATACTTCTGAAGCTTATGACACCTGTCAGTCAGCCGCTGCAACTCACATTTTCCGGGTTACCAAATCAATTTTATTTCTAAGGGTAAATATCCTCCATAAAGGCTTTGGAAGGAGCAGAAGGTGGGCAGCCCAGTCCTACCCTGTGCTGGAAGGCCGGTTGACCTATGCAGTATCCAGCACATCAGTAGGAGGTGGTTGCAGGGCAACTTGGAGTAAGGGGAATTATGGGGCTACTCTGAATTATGTGCCTCCTCAGGCTGGCGCAACCTCACCTTTTGCCAGCTGGGATCTGGCATGGGGAGGTTGGCACATGTCCTCACACCAGCCTCCCTGACTCGCGATATCACAGATATGCTTTACAGCACGTTTGCAACACTCCTAAGCCAACTCAAGGGTCTTACACCAGCCTAGCGAGTGCTTTGGATTGTGCTCTGAAGAAATGAGGGACACAAACATTTGGAACAGGGATGTGAAACATCATCCATTGAAATGGGCATATGAAATTTGTGGGGAAAATCTCAATGGCTCCATGAAGCATGCAAGGAAATCAGCCGTGCTTAATTACGATGTGGAGTGGAATTTCTTTTTGTTTCTTCTTTTCTTGCTTATCTGCTGTGGGTTGTACTCAGCAACCCTCAATGTTACCTGACAGCTCCCTGTGATTTGTATCCGCTCAGTTGTTTAAAAAAAAATGCAGCTACGATGTGACAGAATCCAGCACATTTCTTTATTCATAAGCTCCCTCCAGCTGGGAAGGAACATCCTTTTTAGTGGCAATCTGCTCCAATTATATTTCTGTCTCGGTAGCAGAGTTTCGGCTACCTTCAGAGAGAGAAAGAGAAGCATGAGACAGTGTAAGTCACTTCACTCTGTGCCACCCAGGTAATTTCCATGCTTTTTCTTCATTTGTCAAGTCCTTTAAAAGGTATCCCATAAGGTCCTTGAAGCTAATCTGTTGGATATGAGGGAAAAATACATATATTCTGTCTCTGTTATGGGTGACACAACCTACTATTAATAGGAAAATCTCCATTTAAAAGCCCTTCATGTTGTGGCTTAAAAAAAAACCCATTCTGTTCTGTGCAAATGCTTTAATCTTTGCTGGAACCCTAGTGGAATCTTAAATGGAATTAGATCGTATAAGTAAGACAAAATGGCTTTCCAGAGACTTCATCTTTGCCTCTTGTGCACTGTGTTATTAAAAAAAAAAACTGGCTCTCTTTTGAACGTAACTTTCTCAGAGGTAGGCAGGCTACAAGAGTGTCATCGGGGAAGATCATGTCATAAATGAGGCTGTATTGTTTCCCTTCAATATTTCTGGAGGATGAATGAAGGAAATAATTTCTTCAGCTTTATTGTCCAATTGCAGCCATTTGCATTACTATCCAAATGGAAAGATCAATAGGAAAAAAGATAAAGACAATAACTCAGGGGTGACCAAACTATAGTTCCCTAGCCACACACAGCTCTTTGACATACAATGTGCAGTTCGCGGAAATATGTTGGCTGAGCTCCTTTTTGCACCACATTTAATATAAAAAGTAAATAATAAATTTTCAAGCTTTCTAATTATGTACTGGGTCTAAACTGAGAGTCCACTGGATTAAAACAAGTTTAATATTAATTGGTGAGTGAATATATTTAACAGTTTAAATATTTCAATTTGTGGCTCTCAAATGCCTGAAGTTTATTGTATGTGGCTCTTACATTAAGCAAGTTTGGCCACCCCAGCAATAATAACTGTTATTAGTGGCACTGATAGATAAATTCACACATCATTTGATTCTAGAGAGGAAAAAAAGGCAGCTTTATCTTTTCATTGGTTCTCTAATGGCTGGCAAAAATTTTGTCTGTGATTAAAGTATCTTTTTAACTTCTTTGCCATTGGCTGGTAGAGCTTCAGGAGCAATCTACCAAAATGCTATTGCTGTATAACTTCCATGCACTGAATTTTAAAAAATAACAACACAAGAGATGTAGTCTCCCAATACTAGGATCGCAGTGAGAGATAATCCCTTTTAACTATAAACATATTTTATGAAAGACAGACAGCTTTTTTTCAAGCATCTGGATCACAGAGTTGCCTACACAACCAACGGTCTTGACCCCACACATCGAGGCAGTGTAAAGGCCACAGTATTGGTCTTGGGCATACTGAAACCCAGTGTGAAATTCCCGCTCATCTGTTGAACCAGACTGGGTGAAAATGGGCATCCATATTTCTCAGTCTAAGCCAGTGATGTCATGTAGGGGGGACGCGGGGGAACTCAGTTCCACTTGTTAAAATTAGGGCTGACTCTGCCCACTTCACTCCGCGGCACTTCCCCCTCCTCCCCATTCCTCTGCAAAGAGCTTTTCTTCTTGGTTGGCCGGCACTCAAGAGGGTTAAAGGGAGTGACTCCGGATTCCTAGAGGGGCAAAGGGGGAAGGGCTGCAGTGGGGAAGTCCCGTCCTGCACAGCCCCCTTCCTCGCTCCCTCTAGCCACACACGTGGAGTCAGCAGCCACTCTGGTGAGTCTGCAGCCCACTGGGGAGAAGGGGCATCCTGGGGAGTGCAGTGGCAAATTGAGGGGGGCCCCAGAGGGGACAGAGGGGAGCCAGGACTTTTTGAAGCTGCCCTCCTGACGGGCCAGGCGTAAGCGGGCTTTGGTGTGGGGAAGCGCCCAAGGGTGCCGTCCGGAGTGGTGCCGCCCCTCAGCCCCTTCCACAGGTTCCTGCCTCATTCAGCCAGCCTCAGCTTCGAGGCTGCTGCCCCCATGCCAATTTTCAACTTCCCTGGCAATTTTGAATAACTCCACCTCACCTAGCCGCAAAGACCAAGGAAAGGCTTTTGCCGCTGTCTCTCCAGTCCAGAGCGTTTCACTGGTGCTCTGGGTTTGAGGCTTCTTTGGGAGACTGTCCCCATCGCTATTGGAGCTGCAATTGGGGTGGGGGGAATTCTTCACTTTCTGTTCTGTAGGCACCAGGCGCTGCATAGAACCAGCTGGCTCCGCCCACTCGTCGCTGGCTAGGAACCAGCCGTGGGTAGACCTGTGCTCCGCCAGCCTCCAGAGCCCAGGTCTACCCATAGGAACCAGCCACAGGTAGACCTGGGCTCTGCCAGCCTCCAGCTTATGACGTCACTTCCGGTGGGCGGGTCCTGATATGTGCCAATCAAAAGTGAGTTCCTGTTCTTAAATCATTTAGATCCACCACTGGCTAAGTTACTTCACTGGATTGAAATGAGATAAAAATGCAGTTCTGAGCTCCTTGGAGAAAAGGCACTATATAAATTTCCTTTTCGGGGTTGTTGTTGTTTTTTAAAAAAGACATATCTACACATCTTTCACAGACCAACCCCTGCAATTCAGACCATAGTCACTACATACACAGAATGACCACAAGCCTACATTGACTCCAGAGCACAATCCTGTGCTTGTCTACTCAGAAGAAAGTAAGTTCCATTGCCTTCAATGGGCTTTTTAAGAAAATGTGCAGAAGATTGTGGCCTCAGGCACATTTAAGTTAAGCGATTTCAGTGGCCTAAAATTCTACAGTGGATTTGCGCTAATGCGTTTTTGTCGATAATTGGCTGGAGAGCAAATTGATCCACAACTACTCAAGCAAGTGAACCAAGTCAGATACTAAGTTGGTAGAAAACCAATGAAGGAAAGCCCTTCGTGACCTCATTATGTTGAATTTCAGTGAACCCTACTCAAGGGGTGCACGATATACATCACTGAAGATCCCACTTCTATTTTCACAGCCATATCCTAACACAACTAAGAAGAACTTCTGTAAAGCAGAAATGTGTTTGTTTCCCAATCAGATGGCCCAATGCACTCTCACTCTCTCGCTCTCATCCTCATCAAGGATGTCTATAGCATCATTACTTACTTACTTACTTCCTGTCCTTAGTACAGGCGTCCTGGCATTACCTGCAGGTTCGACATCCACAAATTTGAAAACCAAACAGATGCCAGAAACCCTCCTCCAGGGCCCACCTGTAGCCTTCAAACCCAACTGGAGCCGAGTCCTGGTTGGGTCCAGAGGGTTTTCTGAGCCTTGCAGAGATTGCGTACAAATGCATAAGGCTTCTGCAGGCCTCAGAATGGCCTCTTTGGTGAAAACCGGAAATGATATTTTAATAAAAAGGTATTCTGAGGCCTGGGGAAGCCCCAGAATTCGCTGTCCACAGTGGTTCTGGGAACAAAACCCCCGCAGATAATTTAATTAGGTCCCACTGTAGTTCATCTAAAGACAGCAGTGGCACACATATGCCAAGGAGTAAAACCAAATTAGCAGAAGCCTTCCCAGTGTAAATTGGATGGACCCAAGCCATAACAATCTTTGGAAATGCAGCAGATTATACCAACATTATGCCTGGATCACAGAAGGAAACGGGCCCAGTTCTCTAGCCATTTTTCATTAGAGTTCCTCCTCACTTGAGATCTTCAAGCAGAGGCCCGACAGGCACCTGCTAGATATGCTTTAGGACAGTGGTTCCCAAAGTGTGGGCCAGGACTCCCCAGGAAGATGTGATAACAAGCCAGGGGAGCTGTAGACTCCTCGCAAAAAATCCACCACCCTATATAAAATATTGTATTGTAGCTATGATGGAGAGCTGTGGCCAATGGCCCACTAGGTCAAAGGAGCCACCAGTCAAAAAAGTTTGGGAACCACTACTCTAGGAAGTTTTCCTACTACAGGCTGGGTTGGACTAGGTGATCTTGTGGCCCCTTCCAATTCTATTTTGTATTGTTTGAAAATAAGAGTCCATTCCCATAAGCAAATACATGATATTGAACAACGCATACTTCTATTACGAGCCAATTTCATGTGTGGATTCTGTTAATGCATTAGGAATCAATAGGGCTTAAGCACACCGACTGTGCACATAACTGCAGCCTTCGTTTCCAGAGTGAAGCATGCTATGATGAGCTGTCAGAGCCTGTTCAGTCCCGCTATGAAATATTCAGGAGGGCCTCAATGAGCTGTCAAGCTACAGAAGCATTTTATTTTTGTTTACTGAGTCAGATTGTCCATTTTTGTTTGTTTTGATGCTTCCAGCTGCGACAGATTGTCCTGCAAAGTGCCTCATTTACTTATCCATTGTTCTAGGCCATCAGGGTAAGTGCCGTAAATCCAGCTCACTCTCTGGGACTCAGGTCTTCTTATCTGCAACCAGAACGACATGTACATTCGAATTATTCTTCTCTTTGTGCTTGGGGCTCTTCAGTCACTCACTAACCAAGCTCACCTGTGCTATTGGTGCAAATGAGCCAAGAATGCATGTGTGTTTCCAAACGTGTGAATACCCAGATGTGAGAGTGAGAGCACAATCCTAACCTGCAGTTAGGCCAGCAAAGTTTGGCTGCCACAAGGGACACCATAAAGTATGTTTGGACCACTCTCGGAATCAGAGAGGCCAGCACACAGACCTGCGCCATCCTCCCTGACTCCAAGAGTCATTCAAACACGCTTTACTGTGGCCCTTGTGGCAGCCAAACTTTGCTGGCTTAACTGTGCTAGCCTAACTCCAGGTTAGGATTGTGGTCTGAGATACGTGAACAGCTAAGAAAATTTCAGGGCCCTGAGAAGGTGCAGGTTTGATAGCCTAATCCTATCAGATTGTGCTGCCAGAACCTGCATTCCAAGCCACTGCTGACATTGGCTGCAAAGGAGCAACTTTCCTGGAGCCCCTGACATTGGTAAGTCAGCAACAGGGACTGGCTGTGGGTGGGGTGGGGGAATGGGAGGACCGGAGTATTTCTAGGTAGGGAGGGGGAGGAACCACAGGTGGGGAAAGAGCAAAAGGGTGTAGATCCAGTGGCAATGCTGCATGCCAGACCTTATCACTCCCTCCCCACCTGTGGTTCCCCCTCCCTACCAAGAAATCCCCTGGTCCTCCCATTCCCCCTCCCCAACCACAGCCAGCCCCTGCCGCTGACTTACCAGTGTCGGAGGCTCCAGGGACTCCAATGCTGCTCACCATTTCCAGCAGTAGCCTGGAATGCAGGTTCCGGGAGCACAGTCCGATGATAGGATTAGGATGTCAGAACTGCATCTGCTCAGGGTAAGTGGCATATGCAAGTGGATAGCCACAATGAGAATACTGTCTTCGATCCAAGAACTATCCATCCTCTGAGCTTTGGATAGATTCCCTTGTTGCCTGGCATTTCTCTATTTTCCTTTGTTTTCACCAAAGGTGAACAAAGACCATAAGAGCCCTTCTAGATGAGAGCAAGATCCACCCAGTTTCGTATTCAATTCCTAGTAGTGGCCAACTAGAGATACTGATAAGAAGTGCATGAACACCAACATTTATCAGCATATAATTGTTTGCATGTACAGTCAATTATCTGAATATACAAAGCCTGGCTCATTGTCTACAACAAAATCTCATCCCCACGCCTTTCCTCCCATATGGTTTATGAAATATTACAATAATAGGGTGCGTTCTCTGAAAGTGAGGTTATTTTTGTATTTCTGATCCCATTTTCTGCTTCAGCCCATCTAATAGCCTTCTCAGGAAAGCGCTGAGGGCCTTTAAGAATGTAATCTCTATAATCTATATCAATTTATTTTAATTTAGTACATTTGTTCCTTGTTTGTAGTAATGGATCATCTGTTGCTCAGTGTTTCAACTCACGCTGGAAATGAATACAAATAAGAACAGGAATAAAAAGGGAGTCCTCCAATGGCTTCATCATCGGAAGCTCAGGGAAAGCTGACCTCAGGTGGTCAGGACAACAAGAACTCTGTTAGGCTTAATTATCTTGCTGACAAAAAGCAAGGCTTCATTAGGTCTGTTGGGCAATCAGCACCACGACAAAGTTTATAGTGTCCTCTAAATGGCCTAGTTTACATTCCAATCCCAAAGAAGGGCAATGCCAAAGATTGCTCGAACTACTGCACCATTGCACTCATTTCACATGCTAGCAAGGTGATGCTCAAAATCCTACAAGCTAGGCTTCAGCAGTATGTGAATCGAGAACTACCAGATGTACAAGTTGGTTTCCAAAGAGGCAGAGGAACTAGAGATCAAATTGCCAACATTCGCTGGATCATGGAGAAAGCAAGAGAATTCCAGAAAAACATCTACCTCTGCTTCATTGACTATGCTAAAGCCTTTGATTGTGTGGATCACAACAAACTGTGGCAAGTTCTTGAAGAGATGGGAGTACCAGACCACCTCATCTGCCTTCTAAGAAACCTGTATGCGGGTCAGGAAGCAACAGTTAGAACTGGACGTGGAACAACCGACTGGTTTCAAATTGGGAAAGGAGTACGACAAGGCTGTCTACTGTAACCCTGCTTATTTAACTTATATGCAGAGTACATCATGAGAAAGGCTGGGCTGGATGATTCACAAGCTGGAATCAAGGTTGCTGGGAGAAATATCAACAACCTCAGATATGCAGACGATACCACTCTAATGGCAGAAAGTGAGGAAGACCTACAGAACCTTCTGATGAGGGTGAAAGAGGAAAGTGCCAAAATTGGTTTGAAGCTAAACATTAAAAAAACTAAGATCATGGCGACCACTCCCATCACTTCCTGGCAAATAGAAGGGGAAGAAATGGAAGCAGTGACAGACTTTATTTTCCTGGGCTCCAAGATCACTGCAGATGGTGACTGCAGCCATGAAATTAAAAGATGATTACTTCTTGGGAGAAAAGCTATGGCGAACCTAGACAACTTAATAAAAAGCTGAGACATCACCCTGCCAACAAAGGTTCGCATAGTCAAAGCAGGGGCGGACCTAGTCAAAATGGCGCCCGGGGCACCCAATAGAAGTGCGCCCCCATGGGAGCCCAGGTCTACCCACCAGAAGCAGCCCCGGGTAGACCTGGGCTCCCCTTGAGGGAGCCCAGGTCTACTCGCGGCTGGTCCCAATGGGTAGATCTGGGCTCCGGAGCCCAGGTCTACCCACGCAATGTTGTGGGGGCCACTGGTGCCCCCTAGATGGCCCCAAGAAGGCACCCAGGGCTCATGCCCCCCCTGCCCCCCCTAGATCTGCCACTGAGTCAAAGCTATGGTTTTCCCGGTAGCAATGTATGGCTGTGAGAGCTGGACCATAAGAAAGGCAGAGCGCCAAAGAATAGATGCTTTCGAATTATGGTGTTGGAGAAGACTCTTGCGAGTCCCCTGGACTGCAAGGAGATCCAATTGGTCAATCCTCCAGGAAGTCAAGCCTGATTGCTCCCTGGAAGGACAAATCCTGAAGCTGAAGCTCCAATACTTTGGCCACCTGATGAGAAGAGAGGACTCTTTAGAAAAGACCCTCATGCTGGGAAAGATGAAAGCAAAAGGAGAAGGGGCGACAGAGGATGAGATGGTTAGATAGTGTCACCGAAGCAATGAACATGAAATTGGGTGAACTCCGGAAGCTAGTGGAGGACAGCAAGGCCTGACGTGCTGTGGTCCATGGGGTCACGAAGAGTCGGACACGACTGAGGGACTGAACAACAACAATGGCCTAGATCAGTGTTTTTCAAACTGTGCGTCAGGATCTACTTGGTGAGTCACGACCTGATGTCAGGTGGGTTGCAGAAAGCTGGGAACAGCCATCTTGGAAGTTGCAGGCCTTATTCTTATATTCATTTTGTGAGTGTTAGTTTTAATTTTCAAGTGATTTTTTTTTTAAATGTTTTTGGTTCAATGCTTTTACATAATATTTTGTCCTCATCTTGCTTTTTGTCAGAGATGTTTCATGACTGTGCAATTGCTGCAGTCCGGGAATGCCCGTTTGCATTTCAGGAGCGTCATTTTATTTTGCCACAATGACAGCACTTCCTGATGTTCCTTCCAGCTATGACTCACTTCCAGGTTAATGACATCACTTCTGGTGGGTCCCAACACAAGTGATATTCTAAAAAGTGGGTCCCAGTGTATAAAGTTTGAGAATGTCTGACCTAGACCATAACCTGTCTTTGTCAATAACAGCAATTTTCCAGTGTGTACTTCTCACAACTGCACCTGCCACAACTTTACTTGCAGATAATTCTAAATATCTGGTGACTCCAGTCACTCAAGCTCAAACTGTAAACAGTGTTGACCTAGCCCTTTTCTTGAACCTTCACAAGTTCCTTAAATTTCATCACTGATGAGGTGTTTCATCATTGGAAGTTTTTTGTTTGGTTTGGTTTTTGCTTAATGAAACTGAACAGACAGCATTGAACGTTTTGAGACCTCTGCTTCAGGCTGAGAAGTTGGACCTCAGTGTCTCTTTCATGCTGTATTAATTTGAGGTAAAAATTTAATTTTTTTTTAAACTTCTAAACCAAGCTATGCAGGAAGCCAGTCACAGAACTACAATCTCAGAATGCTGCCATAGAATTTCACAGATTTTTCAGGCCATGAGTGAAATTCTTCATGTCATGTTTATAAGAATGAGTCATGAATTGGTCAGGGAAACACATTAGACTTGGATTAGACAGCAATTAGGTGGAATGACAGAAAAATCAGTTCCCAACTGAGTTAAATTTGTCATGTAGATATATCCTCATGCAACCTAACCTGCTGACAACTGTAGATAGCCGTTTTGTACAGCTTGTCCCCTTCAAAGTCTACTCTACCACTTGATCTGACACTGACATAGGAATCACTGCCAAGGAGTAGTAGAGGGTTCATGTAGGAAAGGACTTCTACTTGGGAATAAACTGCAGGGCTCAACAAGCAACTAAGTAGTACAGAAATTAAATTTAGCACTGTGGACAGCATACCAGAAAGCCAGAATCTTCAGGGAGCCACAAGCAGTGATGTCATGCAGGGGGTACGCGGGGGTACGCGAGTACCGGTTTCTAGGATTGCAGCTGGCCCCGCCCATTCGCCCGCCCACTCGTCGACTCCGCCCTCTGCAACGTTTGAATTTCCTGCATGTTTGAGTTGCCTGCATGTTCTCAGAGCCAGGCAGGCAGGCAGCGAGCGGAGCCTTTCCTTTCCTTGCCACTGAAAAATGAGTTGCTCTGGGGTTTTAACATGATGCCAGGCCTCCTTAACATGTTCTGGGGGTGCTGTGGAATACTGTTGCAACTGTTGGGTCAGTTTAAAATCATTTGAGGCCTCAAAAAGGGCTTTTTTCATGTCACTTCCTGCCACAACATCACTTCTGGCTTATGACGTCACTTCCGGTGGGCGGGTCCCGACACGTGCCAATCAAAAGTGAGTACCTGTTCTTAAATCATTTAGATGACACCACTGGCCACAAGCATTACTTTAGTACCGGTTGGTATCCTAGTGAGAATACAAAATTGGGGGGGGCATCCCCTGGATCTTTGGAGGAGCTCTATTCTCAGTTCATGGAGTTACACCATGGTCTTTGGTGTTCTTCCACCTGCTCACATGTAGACATCTATGGCATAGGAGAGGCCTTGATGCTTGCTTCCTAAGACAGTGTTCACTCTCAGCAGGGAACCAGGACTCCTCCATCTGAGCTCAGTTTCTGAGCCGGGACTCACAGTTTCTAATGGCTATAGCTTGCCAGAATTAATTTCAGATGACCCATCAGAGCACTGAGAGTTATCAGGTTAGGTCAGAAGCTCCCAATTTAGGGCCAAATTCTATTCAATTTTCCAGGGCTGACACAGCTATCCTAACAGGGCGTATGCTGCATCCTGTGGTGACGGGACCAATCATGAAGGCCTCCTCAAAGTGAAGGGACATTTGTTCCTTTACCTCAGGGCTGCATTGAAGCTGCACAGCACTGGAAAGTTAAATAGGATTGGGGCCTTACAGTGGCCACGGCAACCTTCTTTCATAGCATCTTCTTTCCCGCTTTCTCGGGCGGCGCCATCTTGGATCACATGAGATCTCGCACAATCCAGGAGGGTGGCACTTGTGAGGAAGACAAGGATGTCGGGGACATCCTGCTGCACCCTTGTGAGTTTGCTACAGCAACCTCAGGCACCATGGTGCACTTTTTGGGAACCACTGATGCAGGCTGTAGCCAGGATGAATCTGAGACAGTTCCATGAGGAAGTAACCAATTTTGTTGCCCAGGAAGAGCAACCACAGACGCACTGGTTGGCACTGGGATAGGCCTCCCTCTTAGTGGTAGCCTTGAGTGCTCCCTGAAGCACCTGGTGGGCCACTGTGCAATACAGAAAGCTGGACGAGATGGTTCCTTGGCCTGATCCAGCTTCTTATGCTCTTCTTGAATAGATAAGAGAACAAGCTGACTTCTTGTCCTTTTCTCCAGGGGGGGAAAAGTGCCAAAAATAAGCCCCGCTAACGAATTATTTTAATAAGCTTTTATATGATTGATGTGGATTTTCTTTGTTTGGAAAGAGAAGGGAAAAAATGGCTTGTGGAGGAGACGAGACAGATGCACTATGCCTGCAGCCACACACATTTGCTCAACAAGCTACCATCACTGTCATCATTCACCAGGAGGGAGCCAATAAAAAAATCATATAAAATTTTATTGTGTTTGTGACACTAGTTATTATATCCAGCAGTCAGAACGCTTACCCAGAGGCTGGCCCTTTCCTGTGCTTTATCGCAGCGTAAATTGCTAGATTGCCACAGCAACACCGAAGCACAAAAAAAAGGGAGGAAAGTTTGAATTCATTCTGGACCCCTAATAATATTACCTGATGACACACCGTGTAAATGCGGTGGTGCACATGAAGCACAGGGGAGCTAATAAAAAGGAACCACACACAAATCATTGTACAATGCCAAAATAGTAAGGAGGGGAAGAAAAGTCAGCAAAAGCAAGCAGTCCAGCTGTAAAGAAATGTCATTCAAGATTCCTTCGAATCTTCTTTCTTCACATCAGTACCTTGCTGGACATTTTTTAAACAAAAAGTGAAAGCCTATCACTGTACAATACATTATTCTTCCTACACCTGTTCACCTGTCAAGCATGAAAACATATCTGCCATTGTTACATAGTCAATAGTTTGTTTCTAGTTATTTCGTTTAGTTGAAGACATGCAGGAGACATCAGTGTATTTGGTGCTAGGCGCCTGCCTGGAGAGCAAAGGGCTAGACCAGTAACGTGACCATTACTATGAGGCGCTTACTGGAATAAACCACAAGCAAGCAACTCACAGTACAAGCCTATTCATGTCTACTTAGAAGTAAGACCCATTGTGTACAATGGAGCTTACTCCCAGGAAAATGTATATAGGATTGCAGCCTCAGAGTAGCTAGTTATCTGTGCCATGGCAGGCATGCTTGAAAGGGGGGAGGACAAGCCGTGTCGATCCAATCCCCATTCTATGCCAACTTCTTCACAACACAGAGACACAAGGGGGTGGCAATGTGACAAGTCCCAAGCCCCAATTCCTGAATTCCAAAGCAAACAAAAAGTTACTTCCCTCTGATGGGAACCTGATGGGAAACTGGGAGATGGCTGGTTGGGCAGATTGGGCAGTCCATGGAGATGACATCATGAGTTACCTCACTGGGTGACACCAACCCTAGTAACACAGGAGGTGTGATCCCTCTGCTCTGGAAGATTTCTGGAGCTATGCAGGAACAGCCTGGGATGTGTCTGGAGGAGAAACCAGAGACATCACTGATAAGCTGTTGTGGCCCTAGGTGGCAGAGAGGAGTTGCAGTTGAGCACCATGGCAGGATCTGTGTGCCTTGCCTGCAAAAATCTCAGAGTGTTCTTGCAGCTAAGAAGAAGTTCGCTACACTATTGAAAGATAACAGCTGGAGTTTGAAGGGTTCTATATACCCTTCAACATTGTATAGAAGTGTTACACACACATGTGCATGTATGCGTGAGCATACACGCTACATATAAACACACACACACACTTCAAAATAGAACATTGTAAAGAGCCTTACTGGGTGTAAAAAGCCTGCCTATGTAACCCGCCTTGAGCAATATTTGAAGAGTACTCAGGAGAAGGTAAGGTGGTATATAAATACAGAAACAAATAAATAGAACACCACTGTCCACCCCAATGCTCAAATTATGTTTTGAACCTAAGGAGTTTATGATTCATTGGTGAAAAGAAGGCCATGGCCAAGCAACTGTAGTGTGCTGTTACTTGCAAAACACTACCAGGAACCATCTCATCGATTGGGTCAGCCCACTTTGTACTGAACTCTCCCTTCATGTCTTCTACAGGTGATGTTGATCTAACAGTGGTTTGCCTTGCTCCCAATGGTGCCAATTTTGGTTCTGCTGTTTGGTGGTTGACTAATTGGTTGCCTTTCCCTGAGACAGACCTAAGTCACCAAGATGTCTGGGTTTGGAGGGAATAGGCTCTTGGAAAGGGAGGTTGCTGGGATTTGGTTGGCTGCTCCCTCAGGAGGTTCTGGGAAGCTGGTTGAGCCATCTGTTTTTGTTCTCAATATGCCCAGTGAACAGTAACAGGAGACTTATCAGCCAAAGTCTTCTGTGTTGTTGTGAGACAGGAAATGAAGTGGGATGGGTGGTTCTTTAAGACTGCTAATTAGCACAGCCTTGCCTAATAGGAAGAGCAACCCATCCAAGGGTATCCTCTACTGTGAGACAAGGATATTCCTTAGATTTGAAAATGAAGCTGTACATTGTAAGCAAGAAAATGTCAGCTCTCTTTCTCTCTATACCTGCTGTTTCTCTGCCTACGTGCTTCTGCTCATTTCTGACAGAGACGCTGATGACCACAGGCTTCTGGTTCTGTCTGCCTGAGGGGGAGAGAAAGAGAGCTGTTGTGCCCACAGACTGCTGCCTAGTTCAAAGAGTGTGCAGCAAGACTGGCCATTGTGACCTCATAATGATGATGCCTGCCAGAAGACTGACTGAACTTGCTGCCTGCCTGCTTGAAGAAGAGAGACTGGCCAATAATATTGCAAAAAAAAATGTTCCAGTTGGGCTCCGCAGCTCTTCAGGCCGGCTCTGGATGTTGCCAACCACTTTCATGCCCTCAGATCAGAGAAGTGTGCCTTAACTATCTTTCTTAGAGCACAATCCTAATCTGGAGTTAGGCCGGCCCAGTTAAGCCAGCAAAGTATGGCCAGCACAAGGGGCCACTGTAAAAGTACATTTGGGCCACTCTCAGAGTGCCAGCACACAGACCTGTGTCATCCTCCCTGACGCCAAGAGTGGCCCAAATGTGCTTTACTGTGGTCTTGGTGCCAGCCAAACTTTGCTGGCCTAACTATGCCAGCCTAATTCCAGGTTTATCTGCCATCCAGTCAAATGAAAGTCATTTCTCTCAAGAAAGGGAGCCACCAAAGTATTAGCAGCCTTCACTTAGGAATTAAAAGCATCAGAGAGCAAAGTTGAGAAGGGTTTCCATTTTCCCCACAGAGAACAGAAAACTAAACGTAGATTAAAAACCACAACTTAAGCTAATTAGAACTGAATTTTTTTTTAAAAAAAAATGTTAGGCACTATTGTATGCTGAGGGTGTAATGATCTGTGTGACATATTTTTGTAGCTGGAGAGGGTTGTACTAGCGTAGTGAATAAGTTGTCACAAAGAAGTTTAAAAGGTTTAAAGCATTTGCTAGACTTCACTGGACCGACTATTTTAAGCAGCAGTTACTCTGGGAGAACGAGAAAGATGAAAATATAAAACTCAGTTTTCATGAGCAGACACATAGTTTCTCCTGTAATATCTGAACGTATCCTTGGTTACCTGCTTTTCTGCTGCAAATTGAAGGCTGCTTTAACTGCTGAAATGGGATGCTCATCATAGTTTGTGCAAGAAGTCTAAAACTAGCCTCTTTTCAGAAGTGTCAAGTTTTGATATAGGCTATGACTTTCAAATGGAGGGTACAATTCCTCACGTGAACATAAAGTGCCATTAGACCCACCTCACCCCACCAGGGTGATTTCCACACAACAAACCCATGTATTGAATTGTTTCCTATACAAACCACGTAGTGAATTCCTTTTGTAGAAAAGTGGTATAGAAACTAATACTAATAATCTGTGCAGCAAATTGAAGCAGCCCCCAATACTCCTGATGGCTGAGTGAAGCACTCACCTCTCAGATCACACACACAGAGAGAGCCATATGTTCTCAGAAACCTTCTCTGCATTTCCTTACTACCTGCTGCTGTGTGATAGGTTCACTGTAGCCTGCTCCATCTGGTTTTTCAGTTTAAAAACCTCATGCATTACAAAGAAAAAGAAAAAAGAAAAAAAACAGAAAAAAACAGAAGCTGCAAGTGTTTAATCATCACAAGTGCATTAGAGACACCTGGAATTGAAAGACCAAAAAACATGTCAGGGAACCCTAAGTCATTATTTAAAAAAAAAACAACCTAATCATTAAATTCTATAGCTCAAGAAAATCTTGAAAAAAAAAATCTTGAAAATCAAGAAAAAAGGCCTCTACTACATCCAACACGTCTTTGGAACAGGCTGGAGGTCTCCCCTGGGTAAGGAGATTTCCCCCCTTACCCCGTAATGCTCCAGCCTGCCCTGTGGGGCTACATGGATGTCTACCAGCTATTCAGCAGGTGGAAGTCTGAGCAGCCTGGTATAACACCAGGAGGCTTGGGACAGGGGTTAGTCTGCCAATCCAACCCCTCCCAGACCTGATCCACCCCCCATTCCATGCACTCATGCTCCCAAAAGCCCCCTTCCCACCCTCCCACATATCTCTACTGCCCTCTGGTGGAATGCTGCTCAAGAAAATCACTTCCCTTAATGCTGTTTATGCAGAATTGGTGGGGCAGTGCAGGTCTCACCTCCCCCCCCCCCGCCGCCGCCACTGCTTCAGGTGTCATGATGTGCCTTATGGCACATTTGCTACACCCTCTGCTGGGACAGACCAGCTGCAGTAATGAATCTTCCAGATAGGATTGCGCTGGAAGTATAATAAGTCAGATGGCTCTTTGACCATGCAGAAAATGTAAGGAACTCTTACAACTTGCCAAAGACCCCAAAATTCACCAAGCATGAGAACCTACAGCAGAAAAAAAAAACACGTATTTGTGGGGAGGAATATAGCTGATGCAAAAACCATATGCCAGACAACCTAGTAAGCTGCCTGTAGTCTTCACACAAAGATCCCGTAGGGATTATTATGATACTGCACACCTCCTCATCACATATGGTGAAGTCCTCCTTAGCACATGGCAGCATGATCCAGCTGACTCCAGAAGGAAAGAGCCAACTTTGGGCAATGACTGAGGTTGTCTGTATGGGCTTGGGATACCCAAAAGGAAGAGTGTTCTTTCCACCACTTGTCAGGACAATACACACAACCAGGATCTCAAGAAGTAAACCGAGCAAATGGTTTTAAACTCCTCTTACCTGAACTGTCACTGAGCTAATAAGTATGCTTAGGATTGAAGCCTCGATGACAGTCTGATAGAATCTTCCTCATTCCTCATCTTAACTATTTCTCAGATACACTCATGACTTGCAGCTACTCAGAGATAAATGCTGCAGCTACTCCTTGTTTTGGTGCATCAGCCAAGTACCAAACTAAATGAGTGCACAAGCCTACAGAGATCACCCTGGAAAAACACCAGTATTTACTCTTTTTCAGGCAGGATTTTTTTTTGTTCCTTTCTTGCTTGGTTGGCAGCAGAATCATTACAGATGTCAGAAGAAGAGGCGGAAGAAGCCGTGGATTAAAAGAATGCTCTGTTCAATGCACCAAAGTCTACTTCTTTCGCTTTATACATGAGGCCAGCACTGTTTTGTGGCCAATTTCTTGCCTGAAGCTCAGTTCAATGAGCCTGTTAGTAATGCTTCTCCCAAATGAGAAGTCTCTGATGCTATCTTAGGAATAAAACCCAAGCTCACTGTACATTCAGTTTCATCCCTTGGATGAAAGTAGAAGACACATTTAAAGAAATGGAAAGGTTAAATTCAGGTTATGACAAATGAAGGAACTCTGTGCTATTTCCATATGGAAGAAACTGAAAGAAATGAAAGAAAAAAAACTTCTAGGCAGTTTCAGCCAGTTAATGTCAATGTTGACAAAATTCAGCAACTGCTTTTGCAAAAGTTGATTTAACTATGTGCCTGTGTAGTCAGCACAAGTTATTCCTGAATATGAATGGAAGTTTATTCTTGGTATATGGGGCTACCCATTTTTTGTTAGTGTTCTAACAGCCCAATCCTATCCTTTTCCCCACCACAGAATGCAACCTTACCAGCATAGGCTGCACTGCATGCTTGCACATAGGCAGGTGGTTCCTTGCCACCATCCCACAAAAACGTGAAATTATACAAAGGCAGGAAAAAGTGGGAATATGGTATTCATATATAACTATTCTTAATAATTATTCTTAAGGGTGCAATCCTAACCAACGTTCCAGCACTGGGGTAAGGACAATGCAGCTGCAAGGTAAGGGAACAAACATGCCTTTACCTTGAGGAGGCTTCCATGACTAATATTCCACTGCAGGATGCAGCACATGCCCCATTGGCATAGGGTTACCAGATACAAACTGGGACAGAGTGCCTATACCTTTAACCATTGTATAGAAGAGGGAATTTGGGCAGGTGTAGCTTTTGAAACCCTTCTATGATGAGCTGCATACAACTCTGTCCCAGTTTGTATCTGGTAACCTTACATTGGCACAGTTATATCAGTGCTGCAAAATTGGTTAGGATTGCACCCTAAATTTGTCAGTAGTCATAACACTTCATAATAAACTAATATAAATCTTGTATGGAATTAGCATCTATAAAATATTCTTCACAGAGTAGCTAAGGTGGTCCAATCCTATGGAGGGTCTATGGCAGCTGATCTCACAATCTGCTGCCATAAGCCCTCTTACAGTGCTGCAAAAGGCACACCTCTGCTGTATGCAGTAAGACCCCCAGTCCATACAGTTGGAGTTCTGTTCCACCAAATTCCCTGCCGGGCCACCCCAATGGCCCTAATGCCCACACTAGGCTAACTAGTTTCCCCACAGAGCAGCCTCAGATATAGGCAAGAGGGAGGGGGATCATTCACCTACTGGGCCTCCTCTCTTCCAGCAGCTTTGTTTGGGATCACCGACTGGCCAGCCTCCTCCAGACTGCCCTCATCACCAGCTTAGCTCCAAACTAAGTCTAGCACCAACAAACCCCACCACCAAACAGTAGGCAGTCAGCTTGTCCAACTTGCCATAACTGCCTCCTCCACTTGGTGGCTCCAGGGGCATGACAGACATACAACAATTCCCAACAATAGTCTCCCAAAACAACCTTACCTTATCTAGTCCTTCAGCCAGTTCCTCAGCCCATCCTTCAGGCAGGCAGTCCAGCCAACATCGGTCCAGCACCTACCTGGTGCCGTCCTCCAGCACCTAACCAGTTCCTCATCCAGCACCTTCCCAAGACCCTCATCCAGCACCTTCCCAGGTGCTTTACTGTAGCTCCTGCTTCCAGCTTTACACTAAGGCCAGCCCATCAGTGGGCAGGCTTTAATTCATCAGCCACACCCATCTGCACCTGTGCTAACCTCCCTTCAGAGCCAGAGCCCTTATCAGCCTGCAGCTGTGTTCCTGCTGCAGGAGTTCTGGGATTAACCTCATAATCCCTGGTTTACCTGGACAAGGGGCCATTGCTGATACCATTCTATATCTCCTTGGGGTATCTCCTGCCTTTTCCAATGCAAGTTCCTGTCAACGGTCCATCCAGACTGCATCGGAGCAAGTAAAATGAATGCAGGGGCAGGTCATGGGCAATTCCAGAGAGGAATGGATCGGGGCAGGGAGGGAAGAGGTTGGGAGGGGTAGATCTGCTTGGCAGCAGCACACTGTGGGATCCTATTCCTCTTTCCTGACCCTGACCTGCCACCTGAGCCTCCTCTGACTAGCTACCTGGGGATAAGTGAAAAAGATTTTTACTCCCCCTCCATGGCATACAAGACACTGTATCTGCAGATTGTGGAAGACCTGTGTATTTCAAGAAGTTAGTGGTCTGCCTAAGTTCCTCTCAATGATCCTGCTGGCTTATCATGATTGGGTTAGTCTTTCTAAAAGTGCTGAGTCATGCTTCATTAGCTTTCACACCTGCTAGTAATGATGCCTCCCTTGCCTGGAGATGTTCTGGGCACCTAGGGAAGGTCATATAGCTTGATGATGCCACATATCAGGTGATAGCATCGTTGGTTCCACACACACCCCCAAAGTTGTATAAAAGAGGGCTTAGAAATGCCATTAATCTTGTATTTGGTCTTAGCATGGCATGACTGCAGATGTGCCCTGCAAATGAGCCCATGAAAAGAACACATCCATTAGAAGGAAGCCCCACTTCTATGCTAAGGGATGTATGAACACTGTATTTTATTCTGCCTGCTGGGGGAATTGTTGCTTGTGCAAAGCAAATAAACCTTGGTTTCTGTCTTTTTCCCACTGGTTTGTTCTTGACCTCTGTATTCAAAAAAGGGCCTTTACCATTCTGAAAATACAGGCCCGCTTAGCTGCAGAGTGTAAACTGGTGGGAGACAGGATTGGGCCATAACGTTGGAAACCATATTTCAAGCAGAGAATGAATACCAATAACAATTCTATATGCATGCCCGGCTGTGTCTCAGCAGCATGACCATCCATTACCCCCAGGAATTTCATTTTTACCCCATTTGGGGTAATTTACCCCTGTTCCCAGACCACTGAATTAGAGTAAAAGCAGGTCTGGCTCTAAACACATGATTTCTGCTTCTATGGGTCCCCCCCTTAGGAAATAGCACAGGGGAGGCAGAAAAAACAGCCCAAAACTGCAGTAGAGACTCAGGGAAGGCAGATGTCATGGCCTCTGTTGCTGTTCCAATGCTGTTTCCCCAGCATCCATGCACTAAAGTTTCCTCAGAAGGTTCATACAGTAAAGTGGAGGGAAGCAGAACAAAGAATTGTGTAAAGATAATATTAAAACGAGTTGGGAGAAAGTGACAAGCAGACAAGGAGAAATGTTGTTCACATATCCTTAAAAAGGATGGAACATAGAGCAAAGAGGGATAAGGGGGAAATGGTCTTCAATTGACATTGGACCATTAGGAATTGCTAACAAAGCAGAATGACATAAAAGGTGTGTGGAAAAAGGAAATCTGAGGGGGAAAGTCATAAATGTTCTTCAACCACTAGACAGAAAATATGTCTGAAACTTACATCAAAGAGAAAGGAAAGAAACTTGGTAGAAAAGACTGACAGCACAACCCTATTCATGTCTACTTAGAGGTAATTCCCATTGTGTTCAATGAGGCACGCTCTCCCATTGCAGCCTGAGGGCCCAATCCAGAGACCCTTATCTCCAGCTGGTGTGGACCACTGGCTAAAAGTGTCACAAACACACCAAAAAGGACATTCACTGGCAAGCGACCACCGCTTGCGCTAAGCCAGTGACCATTGCTCACATTGCGCCAGCGCAAATTAGCCCCCAGCCTCAGTGCCAAAGCGGGATTCTAGCCGGCATTCCAGCAGCGCTGGCTAATGCTAAGGAGATTCAGGGCGGAGAGAAGTGCGGAGTGGGTGGGACTGGGAGGGGGAAGGGAGGATCAGGCCCATAAGGGAGGTGGGGACATTGGCAGCTTCTGCTGCTGCACCCTGAACACCCTCCGGAGATGAGCAGCCTGACATGAGTCTCCTCGGCTCTGCGCCTTCTCAAATGTGGGCACAGAGGTGAAGAGAGCCATTGCCACTGGTTGCAGACTTCCCGAAGAGGGGGGAGAGCAAATGCTCCCTTTCCCTGAGGTGACCTCTGATGATATCCCTGCAGGCTCAGGATCCAGAGGTCGCCATTTCGGTGCTGCTGGGCTCAGGACTGGGCTGCCCATTTGGATGAATGAATGAAGGGGGGTTAAAACATACACAGCACATAATTATTTAAAAAGGGAGAAAATGCCCTAAGCCAGTGGTTTTCAAACTTTTTAGACTGGGACCCACTTTTTAGAATGGCACTTGTATCAGACCCACTGGAAATGATATCATTAACTTAGTGGCAGGAAATGACATCATCAAGCAGAAAGGGTTGTCACTGTAATATAATAAAATGACACTCCTGAAATGCAAATTGGCATTCTTGGACTGCAGCAATTGTACAACCATGAAACATCTCTGACAGAAAGCAAGATTAGGATAAAATATGATGTAAAAGTACTGAACTAAAACCAATTAACAGTGCAATCCTATATATCGCGCAGCCTCGGTGCAACAGGGTTGTGCCGACGTTGCATGCTTAGTGCTGATGCGGGGGCGCCGATCTGCACTCCCCCGCTGGCCCTGCTGCACCTGTGCTGAGCGTCTCTCACACCGACTGAAGCCGGCACAGGGTGGCACAGGGATTGGAGGGAGGCAGGGGTGGGACTTGGGCAGGATGTGGGCGGGCTTGGGAGATCGCCATACGGCCACATCCTAAGGCTGTCCGCAAGGCCCTGATTCGGGCCATGCGGTCCCCTAAAGATCTGAGGAACACATTGGGGAGGCTGGAGCCTCCCCTACGATAAGGAAGTACACACTCCCTTGCCGTAGGGAGGCTCCAGCCTCACCTATACTGCGCTAGGATATGGCATTGGCCGGCCGGCCTCACCATTCCAGCGCAGCATAGGATTGCACCCTTAAAAAAAAAAAAAACCTCACTTGAAAATTCAAACTGTTAACACTCACAAAAGGAATATAGCCAGAGTAAGGTCTGCAGCTTCCAAGATGGCTGCTCCCAACTGACCCACCTCACAAGTTGCGGCCCACCAAATGGGTCCTGACCCACAGTTTGAATGACACTGCCCTAAGCAAAGAAGAGAGGACATCCAAGGTGTGTAAGGTTACACACATTAACAGCCACAGCAGAATAGCATCATACAAGGAATTAAATTTATTGTGAAAAGAAAAAACAAAGAAAAACACAATGAACATTGAATTGTTCATCAATAGAAGGAAAAATGCAGAAAACAGGAACACAACAGAATCCAAGAAAACACCATTAAGTATCACCTTAATTAGAATCTATTTTGTTCAAAATAGTATAAAGATAAATAGAAGCACTGGGAGAGCTGAAACATAATAAACTGAAAATTATGATTGATGTTTTAAAAGAAGGAAAAAATAAGTATGTCAATTCTTGTGGCAAAAAATTGTTTTTGTAAACTTACAAATATTAATTTAAGATGAAAAGACATCTTCCACAAATGCAAGGAAAAAGTATTAAAAGCTATAAAAGAGAAAAGAGGAATAAAACCAAAGACACAGGATGTGATTATTTTGTAAGTGCAATTGACAAGTGTTTATAATCTATGGAAGGACAGATTGACTCAGAAAAAGTGTCAATATCTACAATGTTTTGCACATCATAATAAACAAAAAACAGTTGAAAAACAAGATTAAAAAATGTACAAATGGGCGATATGGAACAAAAAAGGTTAGCACAAAATACATACACCAATGGTTTTTTTCCTCACAGTCCTATACTTTTAATATATTTTTCTAAGGGTTACCTCATCCCTTACTGGTAAAATTCTACAGTATCAAGAGGTCTACAGAAAAAAGAAACCTTATAATATAAATCTAAAGCAGAATCAGATCATTTCTTTCAATGTTTTAAAAACACTGATCTTTCAGAAATT
Source organism: Lerista edwardsae (assembly GCA_029204185.1). NCBI lineage: Eukaryota > Metazoa > Chordata > Lepidosauria > Squamata > Scincidae > Lerista > Lerista edwardsae. Next base: position 52,256 of record JAJKFI010000058.1, on the reverse strand, counting down.
AACAGATTTTTGTTTCTTATCAAAGTAACATATAATGAGCTAATTAACAATACTGGCAACATTCCAAATTCTCTCCAACTTCTCTGCTTTAAATATCCTTATACTCTCAAAATAACAGGTAAGGGCATACAATTCATTTATCTGCTCACTAGCTCTCCCCCCCCCCGGCTGTGTATGCACATGCATACCACCTGCCAACCAACTCACAAGCACCAACATTTTACAGAAATTACACTGCAAATAGACAAACCTAGGATCTGATTTTTATCTGTTTAAATATCACCAGGTATGGCTGGCATACCTAATAAGGTATGCCAGCCATAGCTACATAATAGTAGCTTATACTGTGTTTTTGAAACAACATCAGTAGCCAGTAGTTCTGGACAGGGGCGAATCTATTTGAAAGGGCGCCCATGGCACCCAATGAAAATGCGCCCCTAGGGGCACGCAATGTCATGACGTCACATCGTGACGTCATGACATAGCGTCCTGCCCCTTCTAAGAGGCGCGTTCTGTTCGCTGCCGCCGGCCCTTTAAGGCCAGCGGCAGCGAACAGAATGCGGCGGGGGCGCCACGTTCTTTCTGTTCGCTCGTGCCGGCTCTTTAAGGCCGGCACGAGCGAACAGAACGCGGCTGGGGCGCCGCATTCTGTTCGCTTTCTTTCTTCTTGTTCCTAACTACTGCTAAACTTTGCCTTTGAAGAGTTGGGATAAGGAGTCGGAGAGAAGTGAAACCCACTGAATTCAGGGCCCACCCTCATCTTCTGAACTCAACCAGAGCTGAGCTTTGGGTTCCTGAGGCCCACATAGGCTGCTGCCTCTGCAGGCCTCAGAGTGCCTGCTTAGGCCCAAAAATGTCACTTCCGGTTTCTAGCAAAAAACGCAAGTTACATTTTTATGGCATTATAAGGCATTCTGAGGCCAAGGAAGACCAGAGCTTTCCTGAGCCTCAGAGTACCTTATAATTCCATAAAAAACATCACTTCCAGTTTCCCTGAGGAAAGTTGCCTTTTTTTTTTTTTTGCCTAAATGGCTATTTTGAGGTCCACAGAGGCCACACGTGGCCTGTGTGGGCCTCAGAAAACCCTACAACCTACAATTGAGAGGGCCAAAATGGGCCCTGGGGGAATTGGCATCCACGGGTTTTCAAATTTGTGGATGTCAAATCCAGGAAAAATGCAGATGCCTGTATATCAAAACATTTGTTAATATTCCAGATGTAGTTAAGTGTTTTGATGAACACAGTGACTACAACTAATGATATTCAGGGTTCGTCCTAAAGTGCTGAAAGCAGCCAAATAATGGTCCCTAATCCTAGCCAATGCTGACAGCAGAGTTGTTCATAGCGTAGGTGCTATCCGGTACAGCACTTACTTGCAGAAGCCTGGTGTTCTGGAAGTTCAGGGGGAATAATGTAACCATGTCATTGCTTAAAATACAAAAGGCCCACTTTTGAACCGCCTCTGTTCGGCAATCTTTGGCCTGCTCCAAGCCCAATCTCTTTGTGTTCTTGCCAGCAAGTGGTGAAAACACAACCATCAGAAAGAGCGTGAGGTGGCTAGGTGGGCTGAAAATTGCCTAACTGAGGCTCAGATATTGTGGTGTCACCCTCCCGAGGTGAGACACCAAGTGAGGCCTACAACAAGAACACTGCCATAATTGACACCACTGGTTGATAGCCAGTCATGCTTTTCATAGGGGATAGGCTATTATTTTAAAAGTCTAGACAATGGGGAACATGACCAGTGCTTACACCAATTGTACAAGGCCTGGTGGCAAAGCCCTACACTGGGTTCCCACGGCATCCCCAGCTGATTCCTGACTGGGTGTTGCCACTGCCACTGATACCAAGTGTTCAGGAGATGGTCTGGCTAGGTAGGCAGGTGGAAGATCACAGCCTTGAACATCCCATCCCCATGTAAACATATTGCCTGAAAATAAAAGACTAGCACGTTGGGAAGAACAGCTCTATCCTGGTGTGCTTCCAGCTGTGCTAGTTTTCTACCTTGAGGGACATTTTTCTATAGGAAAGCATGCCACAGCATCATCTTTCACCCGCTTGGCCACCACAGAATGCTGTCACCTCATTACCATCTCATTCTGCTGCATGTGTAGACCTAGCCTGAGAAGAGATGGGAGGGAGGGGATTCAAATATACATTTAGCCCAGAATCTCTCATGTAGCAATTTTTAACTGGCCTTTGGCCAGCACAGGTAAGCCAGCAAAGTTTGGCAGACACAAGGGACACTGTAAAGCAGGGGCGTAGCTAATGAAAGTATAGCCCAGTGCAGAGGGCAAAACGTTGGCCAGAAACTGACATCACAACAGGAAGTGATATCACTTATATTTTTGTTTCCTCTGGTCTTTTGGCTATAACTTTTGATAAAGTAAAGATATTACACTCTGGTTTGTCTCACTGCATTCTGCATTAAATTACCTTTCCAATGTTGTATAACATGATGGGATAATTCATACATGCCAAGGTTTTCACAATTTTGGCCATTAATGTCAAGCTCAGCTTGTTGCCCCCCTGAAGCTTGTTGCCCGGTGCACTTGCACCTCCCTGCACTTCTTTAGCTACGCCCCTGCTGTAAAGTATGTTTGGACCACTCTTAGGGTCAGAGAGGCCAGCACACAGACGTGCACCATCCTCCCTGACTCCGAGAGTGGTCCAAACATGCTTTACGGTGGCCCTTGTGCCGGCCAAACTTTGCTGGCCTAACTGTGCCAGCCAAACTCCTGGTTAGGATTGCGCTCTCAGAGTTCTAAAAACATCTAGCCCATGTGATACGGAATATTTTTCTGGACAGAGCTATTCCCAGAGGATTACATGATCTCTCTAATTGACTTAGAGACTGGCTGCAAGCTCCATTGCTTCAGGCATGACATAATTTTACAGTCATTTTATAGGCACTGAGAATTTTTGTCTAAAACTGTGGGAAAGTTTAACAGCTTTCCCGTTGAGTACAGTGTAATGCTAAATATGCACACTGGTGAAACATTTTCAGGCCCTTTGATGGAAACATGCTAGTTCATTCACTGGAGAGAAGTGACTAGAACATGCATTCAGTTATTTTCAGCTGTAGGGCTATGTCAACTTCCAATTACTTTTTCCCGCACACATAATGAGTTGTGCTTGCAATTATTTTTCTCCCTCTTCTTCCTCACTTTTCTACTTTGATCCAAGACCCTGTCTCATTGGAACAACAAGTTTATGGCTGTTTGAAATAGTTTAATTTATTTTCTCTCTTTCAACAAGAATTAAATACCTGCAGTCCACAGAGTTTATTTTTTTAAAAATTAAGCAGAAGCAAGCCACTTATGTCGCCACACAAAGACACTGAGACCTAGTCATGGCAAAAATGCTCAAAATTGAAAGACATTAGTTTTGAGCAATCTCTTCGCAATATGTTTTAGATGCCTTTTATGGATATCTAAAATAAGAACATTTACGAGCTTCCAAATATGTAAAGGCCATTAACATTTTGTCCCCAGTGGCTTAGGTACTCACCCACTGACTTGATTAGGAGTCGGAGCAAAGAAACCTATATAGCAGGTGTGGGTTGTAGTCATAAAAATCACAAGTTCATGGTTTTTTAATTTCCTGCGCCCAGGAAATGATCCACATCTCCAGGCAGAAGGCCATGGATCCATGCTTTCCACACAGGAAGCCCATGCACTCATGCCTCCCACAAAGTAGATGTCTTAAAGGACATTTTTCTATCCAGTGTTCTTCAATCTTGGGTTCGGGACCCCAATGGGGTTGCAAAGCCTCAGCTGTGGGGTTGCAGCAATTTACAGGAACAAAAAGGGATTGAAGACCCCTGGCCTAGAGTACCACCAGGGAAAGGGGAGGCATCTGGTGTACCCTTTCAGGAACCAGGAGATTGTGTCCCAGTCCTGCTCAGATTCTTAGCAATTGTGTAAAATACAGGTATATCCTGGTATCCACAGTTTCAGTTACCCACAGATACCATAGATACTGGGAAGCCTATTAAAAAGATAGGGGAATGTTACACAAATCTCTTTTTTTACCTTGTTGCATCAAAACCACTGATGTTCTCCTATCTTTAAAAGGGCACCCCCAGTATCCAGGTCTCCACTGTGGGGTCCGAAACGGAACCCCAGCAGATACCAGGGTAGGTCTGTAGCTTCCGCTATTGCCGTGATCCATGGTAACTTTTTCAGCTCTAACAAGAGCATTTGGCTACACTGAACAGTGTTGGGAGGATTTACTGAGATGGGAAGTGGGTGGAGGCAGGGGTGGGGTGGGCAGATAGGGTCCCAGGAGGGGCAATATCGACTGTTGGTCCCCAGTGTTGCTTGTTTGTTGGGGTCATGGCACACAAAAAGGGGTTGAAGACCACTACTCTAGTTTGAGAGTCAGACTCATTGAACAGAATGGGACTTCCGAGGAACCATTCGCAAGATTACACTATAAGATTCTTGGCACGTTATAATGGCCCCATTAACTACACATAATGTCCCAAGATGAAACAAAGTGTAGTAGTTGTATATTACCATTGCTCCTCTGAATGACTTCATTCAACAATCTTTGGCATTTATACCTTGAAAGTTAATAGAAGTCACATGTTGGAAGAAAGAAAATTATGTACAGTAACTTTTGTTTCAGCGACAACTGCTCTCTGATGATTCTTTGCAGTCTTCAGCTACAGCCCCAGGCTTCCTAACTGTTCCTTTAAATTAAGAGCAGACATTCCATCAGCAAAGAGGAGAAGATTAATGGAAAAACCTATTTTAGAGACTGTGAAGAACTACAGCCAGGAGGCAGTTTATTGAAAAATGGGCCTGGCAGCCTGAAGTCCAACTTTACATTCTGGATATGTGAATGGCTTCTAAAATAAAATTCAAGGTGGGGAAAAAATTCTGGTTATTATACTAAATCCAGTCTTTGCTTCTCTCAATGTCAGCGTGAAGCTTTAGGCATTCCTGTAATATATAGCTAATACAGTAATTTGCACATATAGTATCCATTGCTGCTGCTTCTTTTTTTTTTTATAGAAGGCTGCACACTTTTGAATTCCTAATAGGACACTATGAACAAAACTGATAGATTTGACAGTGCAATCCTAACCTGTGCTGGAATAGGCAGGCCAACTTCTGCAGGGCAGAAGATTTAGCCAAGAGGGTTAATGCCTCCATTTGCTCAAAGATAACAGCTGAAGATCCGAAGGTCGTGAGCTCGAGACTACCGGAAGAGGCGGGGCTTGCCAACATGGACGGTCATGCTTCTTCCACTGGGGAAGAAGGGACCATACTCTTGCCTTTTATCTGAAGCCCGATGGGGCATTCAGCCTGTGGTTTTCAGGAAAGGAAACCCAGGGCATAGGCATTTTCCAGCTAAATCCTGGGAATGGCAATCTCAGGAGGAACGCTGGGAGCCTGGAGCATAAGGGTGAGAAGATCCTGCACCATCAACGTGGACTGCAGGCTAATGTTGTTTGCCTCTTTAGAAAAGATCACGGACGGCGTCGAGAATGTTTCCATCTGGATTTGTAATCAAGCCTCTGTTGCAAATTTTGGCGCAGAGAAAGCAGAGAGCAGGAGGAGGAGAAGAATGGATGATAATTTTTGACAAATAAATAATAGACTGAGAGATTGGAGTCGTTTTAATTGCTTTTGGCGAGAGAGATGGCCGCCAGAATCTCAGAGGGGTGAAGGAGGAAAAAGCCTGGAAAACATCAAAGACCCCAGCTGGAGTGCAAAAAGAAAGTGCAAAAGTATTTGACAAGATAAATTTAAATTAATACAAAACCAACCGACTTTCATCTATTTGTGATTTAAAAAAAGAAAAGGAAAGTATGTTATATATTTTTACCCCCTTTAAAATGGAGTTTGTGGAATGCAGCTTGAAGAACAAAACATTGGAACTCATTGCCAAAGTATTTGTATTGAATTTTCAGATGGAAGTTTATGGCTATGAGAATTTTTTAAGAAGATAACTCCCTCTTCACAATGAATTTAAGATTATGATGAAACAATTAGAAGATCAGAAGGAAAAGAAAACTTAAAAGGTTTAAATTGAACTATTTTATATCACTGAAATTTATTTGGATTTATAATTTATAATCTCTTTGGACTAACCAGTAACTATTTGTGATGAAAAAAAGAAGAGGAAACTATTTTATTTTATTTTTACCCCCCCCCCCTTAAAGTGGAGTCTGTGGAATGCAGCTTGAAGAATACAGTATCGGACTTCACTGCCAAAAAAATTGTATTGAACTTTGAGAGGGAAGATTATGGCTGTGAGAAAATAACAATGAACTTAAGATTTATGATGAAAAAATTAGAAGACCAGAAGGAAAAGAAAACTGAAAACTTTAAATTGGACTATTTTAAATTACTGAAATGTATGTGGATTTTTAAGAAAAATGTTTAATGTGAAGGTGAGGAATCTGAATTATAGGGGTAAAACATATACTGATAAAATATAATGGACGGTTTTTAGAATAGGGGTAACAGAATTAATAGTAAGAAATTAGAATTATTGGATACTTAAGACACTATAAGAAAGTAAGATCAGATGTTTAAAATGAGGATCAGTTGGTGGAAGAGATGAAATATCAAATAGATTAATCTTTTTTTTAGCATAAAGTTTTAATTCTTTTCAGTTTTGAGTTTTAAAGTTAGTTTAATGCTTGGTTAGAAATGTGTGCACCCTATGGAAAGAGAATGTTAGAACTTCAGCTGGGACAAGATTAATTATGTAGTTTGAATGTTTGAATCGAAGAATGTTTAAAGGGGCTATTTAGATTATTTGTGAGGGGGGATGTTCTAATTACAGATAAAGTTAAGATTTATAACTAAGCGATATGTTAGGACCCCCTACGACCTTGGACTAATTTGAATGCCCAGACATACTTATAAGGCATAGGCCAGTGGTCTGGGAACAGGGGTAAATTACCCCAAATGGGGTAAAAATGGAATTCCTGGGGGTAATAGACAGTCGTGCTGCCGAGACACAGCCGGGCATGCATATGAATCTATATGCATACCCGGCTGTGTCTTGGCAGCACAACCGTCCATTACTCCCGTTCCGGTTCTGTTGCTGGCTGGCTGGCTCCGTTTTGTTTTGTTTTGCCCCGCCCACTTTCACTGGCCGGCAAAACGTGCCCCAGACTGCTCTGCGCCTGCTCTGCTTTTCACACCATAGCAGTTTAGAGCAGCGAGGAGAGCGGCAGAGTGGTGGCGCATTGGACCTGAGCAGCAGCGGAGCAGAGCGGCAGTGAAGAGGCAAGCCAGGGACGGCCGGGCATCGGAGGTGAGGGAAGGCACGCGTCTTTCCCCCATCCCCGCCTCCATTGCCCTGCCGGGGCACGCGTCTTCCCACCCCCTCCGTTGACAAAATCAAATCTAACTAAGCAGGTTAGATATTTACAATAAGAGTAAGATTAAAAAATATTTAAAGAACTTTCCTAACTCTCCCAAACCCTTTACAACTTCATATTTACATAGCATTAATTAAGCTCATTAATTAATCAAATAAAAAGCAATGAGTTCCAATATGTAATTTTTTTCTTTTGTTCTGGCGGGGGTAACGTCGGCATATCTAAATATATTTTGGGGTAAAAGGTAAAAAAGTTCCCTGACCCCTGATGGAATGTATGAATTAAGATTATATAAATGTGATATTTGGATCGATTTAATGAAGGGAGGGGTGTCTTTATTCTAGATATAAAGTTAAGATTTATAACAAAGCGATATTTAAAGACTACCCTTCAACTTAAATGATAAGATATTATAACCAAGTGATTGATACTAGTGATTGACTAGTGATTGATAACCCAAGGAGAAGATTCTGCATTTTTACCTATCTTTTTTTTCTCTCTCTTTTTTTCTTTGGAATGTTGAAGTTTAGAACAGGGGTGTTACACTAATAGTATGTATTAGGTTTGAAAGTAAAAGATAGATAGTAGTTTTCTCCTCTGCTGCATTTTATATCACTTATTATAATAGCAAATGCAATCCTTTCCTTCTTGTCTTGTTTTTTTT
>JAJKFI010000058.1:25080-44234 GCA_029204185.1 Lerista edwardsae | reverse complement strand
TCAATAATAATATTTTTTTGCTGAAACTTTTTGGCTCCAAATAATCTTAAAGATTGAATTACACTGACAGACAATGGATTATTAAGACTACTAATATAGATTAATAAATTAATTTTGATGGATACATTTGTTTAACAATATATGAGGCTTAACAGTATTATATTATTAATAATTGTTGAAGAAATGTATTGTAGGTAAAGTAGATTTCAATATATGCATGTAATCTCTCCATGACCTTATGTGTATACCTGTGTTACTATCCCCTCCCCTTTCGTATTAATATTTTCCTTTTCCCATTACTGTATAGTAGAAAATAAAATCATTTTGGAAAAAAAAAAAGAGACTACCGGAAGTCTCTGTGAGCGGCAGACCTTGCAAACTGCGGCTGATTAAAAGCTGAGTTCCAGCTGCCTCGTGGGAGGAGGAGTGTGCTGAAGTCAGCTGCGTCTCTGGTGGGAGCAGGGAAGCCTCTTATCAGACAGCAGAAGACAGATGGGTGGCTACGAAAGAAGGCTAAATCCAGAAAGAAAGATCTGTATGAGTGTTGTTCTTGAAAGATAGAACGTTTCTGTAAATTGTAAAAACCTTCGGGTTTGTGAATAAAAGTCTGCCTATGTAAACCACCTTGAGTTACAGTCATTAGAGAAATCTAGTGATCTTAAGAAAGGATCTTTATAAATACATATAAAAAAAACTCATGTGTGCTACATCCTAACCATATTAGAAGGCGGCGGCAGCAGCTCAGCGCGGGACAAGGGATATGTTCCCCTTGCCCTGGGGTAAGCCCCAGCCAGGCCTATGGGGCTGCTACAGAAGGTGCAAGTCCACGCAGCCAGGAGCAGCCCAAATCAGGGCCACCCACCCAGGTAAAGGGGTTGGGGTACGGTCCAATGGCCATGTCCCTGCTTTGCCCCCCTCTCCACCCATGGTGCTGCTGCCCCATTACACCCTCCTGCCTGCCTCTGGCAAGCCCTTGGCATGGCCCTGTGTCAGCAGAACTAAGCTGGTGCATGGCCAGCACAGCTAACAGGCCCAGCGGTGCACGTGCACCGGCGCTGCTGCTTGCGCTGGCCCAGCAGCTGAGTCCAGGATGCTGATGCACCTTATGGCATGTTTGCAGCAGCACTGGTCCAGCACAAGAGTGCTGCACAAGCATAACTCCAGGTTGGGATTGCGCCCTTAATTACAGTATTTATGACAAAACTCTAATCTTATCCTTTAAATTCTACAGGTTTCCCTATGTTGGTCGTTCATCAGGGGGCTCCATGTAGGTGCCTGAGAGTGCAATCCTAAACTGGAATTAGGCCAGCATAAACTAAGCCAGCAAAGTTTGCCAGCGCAAGGGCCACTGTAAAGCGTGTTTGGCATACTCTTGGAGTCAGGGAGGATGGTTCACATCTGTGTGCTGGCCTCCCTGAGAGCACAGTCCTATACCCCCGTTGCGCTGTGCTAAGCTCTTGCGCTGGCCGAGCACTGTCACAAACGTGCTGTCAAGTGCGTCCGCGTCGGCGCTCTGGTGCTGGACCAGCACAAGCAGCAGTGCCGGCACCCAGGCGCTACTGCAACCATCAGCGGCATCGGCCTTGCACCAGTCAAGCGTCAGTGTCGCTTGGTCAGCGCATGGCCTCCACGAGGGCATTCCAAAGACATTCTGGGGGCATAACTGGGTGGCGCAGTGGGTGGGGACGGGGTTTGTGACGCAAGGCGGCCATATTGCTGTATCTTAAAGCCCGTCCCCGGCCAGGGTGGCCCCAATTCGGGCCGCTCATGTCCACGTTCCTCTGCACCTGCAAAACAGCAGGAGCAGACCGAGCAGGCCCATAAGGGCGACCGGGGCTTACGCGGGAAAAACCTCACCCTGTCCTGTGCATTGCTGCTGCCGCCACCTCCCAATGGGCTTAGGATACAATCAATCAATCAATCAATCATATTTATATACCGCTTTGCAACACAAAGTTCATAAAGCGGTTTACAGGCAAATAGTAATAATAAAGTTAAATCGTTCCCTGTCCCAAAAAGGCTCACAATGCTAAAAAAAAAATGCAGAACACCACCAGCAACAGCCACTAGACAAGACACTGCGCAGGGGTGAAGAGGGACAATTACTCTCCCTCTGCTAAATATAAAAGGAACACCACTGGAAAAAGTGCCTCTTGCCCAGTTAGCAGGGATACAGCCCTGTTATATCAGCCTTACTATGTCGGCCTTACTTAGGATTGCGCTTTGAGTCCGAGAGTAGTCCAAACATACTTTACAGTGTCCCTTGTGCTGAGCAAACTCTGCTGGCTTAGTTTATGTCGGCCTAACTCCAGTTTAGGATTGTGCCCTGAGTCTACTTTTTGGAAATTAAATTCCATACCCTACCTTATGGGCTTATAGCAGTGGTTCTAACGTAGTGTCAGTAAACAGCAGAGCCAAAATACATTGCTTGCTAGGAGATGTAGCGTGACAGCACAGAAAACCACAAGGAGGAAGAGATTTGGTCAGGGCCTAGAATGAGAGCGCAATCCTAACTTGGAATTAAACTGGCACTGTTAGGCCAGCAAAGTTTGGCTGGCACAAGAGACACCGGGACGTATGTTTGGACCACTCTCAGAGTCAGAGAACCAGCACACAGATGTTTGCCATCCTCCCTGACTCTGAGAGTGGTCCAAAAGCGCTTTACGTGCCGGCCTAACTCCGGGTTAGGATTGCGCCCTGAGTGAGTGAGCGATGCAGAAGTTGCAGTATCATGACATCACTTATTTTAAAAAGCCCTGTTTGGCCTTAATTTGTAACTCAATTGCTTGACACAACAGAACACCCCACCTAGAAATCAGTGGCCTCGCTAAAATTCTTGGTACAGCCCCACCGCAGAGCATGAGAGCCTGCATAGGGGAAGGAGATAAAAGGGAAGGATTATGCAGGCGCTGCTTTGCATGCCGCTTCTGTGCATGCAAGGTGCAGGACTGCAGCTTCTGATTTTAATCTATTTGTTGATAATCCCATAAAAACCACTCTACAAGGGTTTTTCCATTAGCATTTCCTTGGGATCAGAAACTGTCTGATAATCACAAACAATTATTGTACCAGCTCAGTGTGACTGTTCATGTGGTGATTTATGAGCTTTCTGAAATTCATAGATAAAAACTTTAAGATTAACCCAGTGGGAGTTCAGGCATTAATTGGAATGGGAATAATTAGAGCTGCTAATAATGCTGCAGCTCTTCAAACCAACACACTCAACACTGCCAATTCCACTCCCAAGAGCAGCAAAGATGACGAACAAATACTCCTCGGAACCTTTCTCATCAGTTGCAGACGTTCCAATTTGCACCTTCTGCTTAATCTTCTAAACAGAACTTCTGTATCTCAGCAAGATCCTCGGGTTGCAAAACGACAAATGGAAATGTCATTGGCCCATCTCTTTGCTTTGTAATCAATGCAAACACCATGTTGATTTCTCACAAGGCTGTCTGCAACACCATCAGCTGGGTTTTGCTGCACACAAGTCGGGGTGCAGGAAGTGGGTTCAAAAAAGTAGGTGCCATCTCTCCCACGGTAACCTCATTTGGAAAGGAGGAGGAAGCCAGTCATACAAGCAATGATGGCTCTAGTCATCCATGTGAAGTATTAAGGGCCAGCTTTTAGGTATTGCAGAGATTAGATGATGATGATGATGATGATGATACTTGTATTTATATACCGCCTTTCTTAGGTCACCAGATTTCTCTAATGACTATAACTCAAAGCGGTTTACATAGGCAGACTTTATTCAGAAACCCGAAGGTTTTTACGATTTTTACAGAAATGTTCTATCTTGCAAGAACTACACACATACAGATGGATCTTTCTGGATTTAGTCCTTCTTTCTGGCCACCCGTTTGTCTTCTTGCTGGCTGATAAACTGCTTCCCTGCTCCCACCAGAGAAGCAGCTGACTTCGGCACAACTCCCCCTCTCACAAGGCAGCCGAAGACAGCTCAGCTGTTAATCAGTCGCAATTAATGAAGTCTGCCGCTCACAGAGACTTCCGGCTGTCCCAAACTGGCGACCTTCAGATCTTCAGCTCTTATCTTCAGGCAAACGGAGGCATTAACCCTCTCGACTAAATCTTCTGCCATGTGTTGTCAATAAGATGTGATGTCAATAAGAGCCACATGATCAGGCTTTTCAGAAAACAGTTTAAAAAAAACCAAGAAGTTGCCGAAACTCCTTATACCAAGGTATGTAGCAGCAGGAGACTCAGTCCAGACCTATTTCAAAGCAAAAAGAGTGGGAGCTGATTTTAATATCATGTGAATGGGAGAGGGTTCTGTGTCCTCTGTGTCTCTGCCCATAGCTTACCTCTGTGTCCACCATCCTCTACAGTCTGGGAATCAAGCCAGATATGCCAGATCCTGCTGCAGTCCTCATTCTTATGCCCCTTTTGCTGTTTATGCTGGATCCTCAACTATCCCCTGTTTCCCAAATTATTGGAGCAGATCTGGGTTCACACACATTGTAATCGGAGGCCAAATCGGTGGCATGCCTGTGCAAACAGGATTGGAGGCTCGAGCTGCAGACCTCATGGTCCTCGCATCGAGCATTGCTTGATTCCAGCAATCCCATTGACTGGTGGCTAATGAGCCGGTTTCTCAGGGAAGCTTGCGACCACCTGGGAGATGCTTATGAGAGCAGGATTTCCAAAGTGTGGGGCATAAAGTCTTAAAAGTGGTGGCCGCCAACCCAAGAGTAGGCTGCAAAGGTGCAGCACCATGCTAGGCCTTCATTTGGCAGGGCTTCCTTGTATTTGCACAGCCTGAGCAACGACAGGCCCAGAGTGACCATTGTTTCTTCTCAGATGCTAGGCACCTCCTGACAGCTCGCTGGGCCTTATCCAGGCCAAACAGACTCACTCCCAGACTGTAGCTCCTTCTCTGTCTTCCCACCTCCCTCCCTTTTTTTACAGCCTCTCCTCTGCCAGCAAAGCCTGCTCTTCTCCCTGTCCAGGTCAGAGTTCACAGTAGAAGCCATCAGGAGATACAGTCCCTAACTCAACAGTCCCATTATAGCATCATTATATGCCCATTGTAATTATGTCTATGCAAGTCTTAGAATGCCAATTTCTCTCTGTTTGGGAAGATAAACACAAGGTGGGGGGGAAGAAATAAGGTTGTTTGTTTTTTTAAGTTGAACATATCAGAAAAAACAGGCTTTAATTTGTTATAGCTCAGTCTTTCTATGTCTTAGATGGGAGTGTGTACAGATCTTTTAAGCTGGTGTCCAGATAACCAAGAAGTCATTGTTTCTTCTTGGGCTTTCTTATTCCTTACACGATTTGCGTACCTATTTCAGCTAATCGCACATCACTTTTACCATGCATTTTTCAACACAGTCTCTTTGTACTTATTCCAAGTGAAGCTGAGTAGAAGCCTGTAAAAATTTCCATATCACCTGCACAGAAATATAGGGGGGCATCCTAGGCACCTATTAAAGGAAGACGGTAAGATAGTGCATTCAGGGGACAGCCCTGTAAGGAAATGCTGAAGCGGCTTTTTTCAAATAGCTTGATATGCTTTTACTCCCAAAATCAATGTTGCTCAGATAAGGTACCAAGCAGAAGAAACGTTATACACACAAATGCCTGTTCAGTGGCAAATTTCCCTTCTTTCCATAACAGGGCTTTGCACATTAAATGTCCAATAGACTTGTGTTTTCTTGAGAGAGCTGAAATGGCACATCTTAATAAAAGCGTTCCCACTGCAGTGGGCTGTTTGTGGCCGGCTCATGATAACAGGGCTTCCTCCTGGGATACTGGTTTCATATCTTCTGTAAAGGCATCTTGCGTTGGCATTTTCTTGCCTCTCATTAGGTTGTGGGTTGGGTCACTGCTTCATACCAGCCCTGGGCTTGTTTAGTGGGGGGCTATACAAAAGTAATGGTGGTGTCTCTTGTTTGAGCAGACGTTGCAGGATTCTATTGCATTTGCTGAAGGAATGTATTATTCATCACCGACTGCTCTTGCTCATCTCATAACAATAGAAATGTGGACTTTATTATCCAGTTCACACCTGCGGAGGTCTCTTGGCTGAACTCTATTTTCTGTATTGCAAAGCGAGTTAATTCTGAGCACGCACGCATGCACGCACACTCCCTCCTCCACAGTGCTGGGAAGGATCCATGATGTGCTGTTCTGATGGTGGTACCCCTCTGGCAACCCGACGTGGCTACAACACCACTTCAGAGGTGGCAGAGTGCTTTTATACAGTCTTCTGGTTGAAGAGTTCTGTGTAGTAAGATGAAAAGCTCGAATATGCCTCCTCCACCCACAAAATATGCTGTCATCAAATGATTTGCTGTAATCCAATTAACAACTTTGTATCTTCGAAAGGGGAGTGTCAGAACGTCTGAAAGGGCAGCATTTTAAAAGCAATTTGCCATCTGCAGTGCTGGCTCAATGCTTGCCTCCTGAGCTGTCACATCCACTGGTGGTGCTAATGAAAGTGTAGCCCGGTGCAGAGGGCAAAATGATGCCCCGGAAGTGACATCACCACAGGAAATGACAACACAGTTGTATTTTCATTTTCTTAGGGTGGGGGTTGGCCATACGTTGTGATAGACTGGAGATACTAAACTATGATTTGTTTCATTGCATTCTGCATTAAATTCCACATCAGATGATATATACATGACAGCATCATTCCTAAAAACCACAATTTTAACAAACGGCAATTTTTACATGACAACTGTATATTTGTTTTCTGTTTTTTGGCCATAACCTTTGATAAAGATATTATAACCCAGTTTGTTTCATTGCAGTCTGCATTATATTCCACATTGAAAGGTATATACAGTATATAGCATGATGGCACTACTCATACTTACCAAGGCTTTCACAATTTTAGCCACTAGCATCAAGCTCAGCATGTTGCCCCCTTAAAGCTTGTTGCCATGTGCAATTGTACCTCCTGCACTTCTTAAGCTATGCCCCTGAGGTGGACAGAGATGGGCATCCCCACCACCACCACCATTCTGCAGCCTAAGGTGACTACTTCACTTGGCCTCATCAGTCCTGACTATATATTGCAAAAGCTGCAAAGATCCAGTTTCTCCTCACTGCTTCTAAGATGGTATTGAAAAAGGACTCGATGCTGTGATTCTCCCAAATGAAGGTGGGGGGGGGGAATGAGCAATATGAACATAAGAGCCCTGCTCAGTGAGACCAAAGGTCCATCAAGTCCAATATTCTATTCCTCCCAATGGCCAACCGGATTCCTCTGAGAATCCCGGAAGCATCAAATGATAGCAACACCCCTGTTGTGCTGATGTCTGCCTCCGAGCAAATGGTATTCACTGCTGCTGGACCTGGAGGTAGCATCTAGCCATCATGAAGGATTGGTGTGCCCAGTTCTTTCCTCCAGGCACCCAAACCTCTGGCACAGCACATGTATGGCAGAGATAGCAGGCCTGGTGGGAAAATCCACTGCAAGATGTGTCCTCAATGTGACAATCACTCCTGCAGCAGCTCTTTCTGTTTGATTACCTGTTCCAAGGCAGATGAAGTGGAAAAGCTGCTCCGAGCCGGAAGCATTTAGATTACAGGTGGAGGGAATCTCTTAATTGATGCTTTGTCATATGAACAACATAGAATCCTGCTTGTCAGCAGAAAAGGTTCCAGCTGAGCCCTCTCCCTGATATGCTAATGTAGTGATTTTGGGTGGCAGGAGGGTTCAAAATTATGCAGCTTTTTTGTCTTCCAACATAGTCCATAAATAGTTTTACATCTCATCTACTGTTTATGAAGACCAGGCTACTTTCTTCCAGCCTAAGCTTGCAGAGATTTGGGGGCGTTGATGGGGTTTACTTCTGAGTAAACATGCTTAGGCTTGTGCTCTAAAAATGTGGAACACATGGTATGACACAAGAAATTGACATTGACAGTAAGTCCAACTAGAAAAATGGATAAGCAGGGTATGAAGTTAATATTTGAAAATGGAAGCATATTCAAGGTAAGGAGGGAGATTGGGTGGGTTTTGGATGAGAAACTGGGATTTCTTCCCTAGATGACTCCCAACTCTTAGATTTCAGAGTATTTTTGGTTGTGAAACTTGCAAAAACAGGCATTATATTTTTATGTAGCTTTGAATCTACTCAACTCTCTAGGCATGAACGTACTGCAAATATTTTATTTACTCCAGCTTTTTGGTCTATGCCAGTGGTTCCCAAACATTTTAGCATCAGACCCACCTACAAAAAGAGTTTCATTTTACCAGCCACTCAAGTCTCTGTGGCTAGAATGGTGATTGGGCAGCAGTGCTCCCCCACCGAAACCAGGTAGTTTAACCCTTGATGCACGTAGCCTGTCAGTTTTGCGAACCACCAAACATTGGATCATGACCCACTGGTGGGCCACAGACCCATAGTTTGGGAATCACTGGTGCCTTTTTATTTTAAAAAAAAAAATCAGTAACACCCTGCATTCACAGTGTTCCATATGCACCAATTTTCTTCAGCGCAACTAGTTTTTACCAGTATGTAGTCATTAGCTCCCTTCATTATCCTAAAATAAAAGACAAAATCTTATTACTATCCTACAACAAGGATTTTTTTTTTAAGCGCAATTACCAAACTGTGAGTGACAAGGAGCACAAAGTACATTTACACAAAGTTATTGCGACAGGAAAGAAAATATCCTGGTGACAGAGCCATGACTGACACCCTACTGAGTTGTTATGGTCTTCATGCAAATCAAGCAGACTCAATTTACTATTACAGTGTTCATAATCAACAAAGTGTTATGATGGTAATTAGGTTTCAACTGACTTGCCTTCTATTTTCTAGTCATTAATTGGAGGCATGTATGCAAGCTACTGGTTAATAATAGAACAGTTATAGTTCTATAATCATGTTCTTGTTCATCCATTTGTTTGATTGCTTGTAAGGAAAACATTTCATCCTTCATGTATAATCTGTTAGGGCTGATGTTTTATAAGCAAATGTTGTTTATCAAGTTAATGTCAAGTTTAAATTCTTTATTTTGTGTATGCCTAATCACTCTTTGTTTTTGTAG
Organism: Lerista edwardsae; assembly: GCA_029204185.1. Classification (NCBI taxonomy): domain Eukaryota; kingdom Metazoa; phylum Chordata; class Lepidosauria; order Squamata; family Scincidae; genus Lerista; species Lerista edwardsae. The sequence continues at coordinate 35,204 of JAJKFI010000058.1, read as the reverse complement.
ATGGCTGAGACATTTTTTTCAAATGTTCCTAGTGCTGGTCCCCAAGATCATACAAACTGAATTGTAAACTTTGACACATCCAAAACTGACCATCAGTTGGCCCAGATATTCCTGGGTTCTGTTATAAAAGCATGTAGTATAATGCAAAGTTTTAAACAAGAGAGCAATAAGCTAGAATGCAATTCTAACCTGGAGTTAGGCCAGCAAAGTTTGGTACAAGGGATACCATAAAGTATGTATGGACCACTTTCTGAGTCAGAGAGGCCAGCACACAGAGGTGCACCATCCCCCCTGACTCCAAGAATGATCCAAACACACTTTAAGGTGGCCCTTGTGCCAGCCAAACTTCGCTGGCCTAACTAGGCCGGCCTAACTCCAGGTTAGGATTGTGACCAGTGATGTCATGCACCCACTACGCACCACTACGCGAGTACCGGTTTCTAGAAGTTGAGCTGGCCTAAATCATTATTTGTTTGGCATTTGGACAAGTGCCAATCAAAAGTGAGTACCGGTTTCTAAATCATTTGGATGACACCACTGATTGTGACCCTAGTCAGTGTGTGTGCATCAGTTTTCTGGATGTTTCCATAGTGATCACCTGAACTTGATCATCACCTGATTAATCTGTTTGCTAAATAGGTATCAAATAGACCAGGTATGCAACAGCATTGGATTAATTTAGAGTTAATCATGGTCATGTAAAACAACTGTGAAGTCAGGAACCTCCTCTCTAAAGCCAAAGAGTTGCTTGCTCAGTATCCCCTGAAGGATGTGTGAGTACAACTGTTACCTAGGGTTCATTTGTCATGTGTTTCTGTAACTCCCTTGGCAATGTCCAGAAGCACTTAAATGGAATACACCAATGGTTCCCAAATACTTTAGAGGCCCTAGAGCAGAGGTCTCCAAACTGGAGACTGCTGCAGCAGGGAAAATCATCCCCGGCATAAACAGCAGTTTGTGTTCTGCCGAAGAAGCCGCAAATGACCCCAACTACAGCTCACAGGGGTCATTGCAGTTCCCCTGCTTGGAACGCCAACCCCACATGACTTGTTGGGATGGCAGACCCTGGAAGCAGTTGGCCATGACAACACCTGGGAGCTGTAGTTAGGGTTCTTGTGCCATTCCCGGAGGAATGCAAAGTGCTGCTCACAGTGGGGACAGATCCGGGAGGGACCAGACCCAGCCCACAGGACGGAGTTTGGAGCCCCCTGCCCTAGAGGTTGCTGCCTGGTTTATAAATGCCAAGGGTGTGGCCATAAAGGTGATTGGGCAGTAGTGCCTCTCCCCCACCCCAGCAACTTGTTTAACGATGCACAAAGCCTAATCTGCCCTGTCTTTTTCGCTAACTACCAAAAATTGGGTCATAACCCTGACCCACAGTATGGGAACTGCAGGAATACATCACCAAGAGAGGGCATAATACAAAAGAGCTGGTGGTGAACAGGAAGCTTTCACGCTTTGTAAAACCTATAGCCTGGGTTTGAAATTAAATGGCACTGACCAGGCTTAGGTTTGCATGGTTCAGCTCTTTACCCCTCAACATCTTCCTGCCCAGGCCAGAGGACCTGTTGACACCTTTAAATGGCCCATTTGGAAAGTATTTGGGAAAAGGCCATCCTATCCTTCACATATGCCTTTTTAGGACAATGGGCCAGGAATGATGGGATCCTGGTCACACTTGGCCTATGGGACACGTAGTCTTCCCACCTGAAAATAGCTTAGGAAAGTCCTGAGGACTAGCCAATGAGGGTTGAGCTATTTTTTCACCCCAGGACCAGCCAATGAGGAAGGCTGGTGCACTCAAGCCCAGGTGCACTTTAAAATGAATTGAAGAAACTGTGCTTCTTTTGGAGAGCAGAGCCAGCTGCCCAAGACAGTCCACCTCTCTACCCAGTGATGGAGGAGGCTCTGCTTCATCATCCTGCTCAAGTGGGTTGCTTAGTGCACAATATGTATAGTTGGCAACTGGTTTTTAAATTTCTTTTTGTTTTGACTTTGACATTAATCTTCTTTTCCCTATTTTATACATTGTCTGTTTTTTTCTCTATATGTCCTATATTTAAAAGAACACTGCCTGCCTGGTTAAAACAAGTGCCTACATGCTCCCCGTTACACTGTTTGAGCCAATTCTACAAGTAAAGTGCCTTATCTGCATAAGCAGAGGGCAGGTGGAGCAGCTGGCACCATCCTTCAGTAACAAGTTCCGGTGCTGACGGATGCAGGATGTAGACCCTGAGTGGCAACGAGGTGCAAGTATCTAGTCCTGTAAGTATCTAGTCAAGTATATAGTCATGCCCCCTGAGGCTTCTGGTGGACTGCTGTGAGAAACAGGAAGCTGGACTAGGTGGGCCTTTGGCCTGATCCAGCAGGGATGTTCTTATGATGTTTACCTTAAATGGCCAACCCCTAGCCAGGGAAAGGCTTGAAGTAGGACTATCCATTATTCCTCTGGTGGCAGTTTCTACCCCAAAGAGTAAGGCTGGAACAGAACAATGACAGCCAGGTTTGGCTGCCCTGACATGCCTTAGGGCACAATCCTATCCAACTTTCCAGTGCCAATGCAACTCCAATGCAGCCCCGAGATAAGGGAATAAACATTGAGGAGGCTTCTGTGACTTCCCCACACATAGGGTTACCAGATGAAGAGTGCCTATACCAGGGGTATGTGGTCAACCCACAGTATTCCACATGCCACTTTTTTTGTAGAGAAACTTGAATATGCCACTCCACCTTAATGATGATTTTAGCCATTACAATAGGAAATAGAGCTTCCACGTTTAAGGGTAGTATATCTCAAAGTGTCAGAAGGTACAGAGCAAGAAACAGAGGTTTCCTAAATGAGCTTTATAAAACCACCTGACTGACTGCTGATGAGGCCAAAAAGGTGGCCTGCATGTTCCAGCAGGACAGGTTTCAAGGTACATATAAGGTGCGCTCATTCTGCACAGCACAGCTCCTCTATACATTCCCCCTTCTCAAAGACGATCTCTGCTGATGATTTTCCCAAAGATTTTTTCAGGCTCAGCCACCTGGGCTTTGCTGATCTCATCAATCAATTCTGTTCTGCCCTGCTCAGCCCCCACCGCCTTCTACAGCCCACCCCTCTTCAGTCCTCCACCAATCTGACCTTCTAGGGTAAGCAAGTGACCAGCCAATTAGCGGAAAGCAGCTCACTAGCACCCACTCTATTTGCTTTCTCTCTTGGCCATCATTCTTTTCCTGCCTTTCTCCCTCTTTTCCAAATCAAGCAGAGTAGGCATGGCCATCCTGAATGCCCCCAGTTGCATCCCCTATGGGGGGCACCTTGCTGTGTAAATCCCTCCTCTCCCTTGCCGCCATAGCCAGTAAACAATGCTTTCCCTGTGAAGATTAGCTACAATGGTGAAGGAGAGGAGTAATTTACACAGCAAGGTAAAGCTCTGTGCAAAACCTAGTGCTCTGCCCTTCTGTAGGAACACCACTGAGTGCATCCACTGCAGCATTAGAAACTTGGGGGCATGCTGTTTCAGGAGTAGCAAAGAAATCAAGAAAACTGTAAACTGCTGTGGTGCTTTCTTTGTTATTATTTTTTTTAAAAATTCAAAAAATATATGGTGACTTTGCATGTGCCACTTAGAAAGTGTCCATGTGCCATTAGTAGCACACATGCTGTGGGGTGCCCACCCCAGCCTATATCTTTAACCATGGTATAGACAAGGGAACTTTGGCAGGAGCAATTTAACATGGAAGGGTTTAAAATTCCCTCTTCTATAGTATGATGAAAGGTATAGGCACTCTGTTCCCGTTTGTATCTGGTAACCCTTCCCGCACCACAGAACGCAGCACATACCCCATTGCGTAGCTGCATCAGGGCTGGAAAGTTGAATAGGATTGGGTCCTTCATTTCTCCTTGCAGAACTGGAGAGTGAATGAGAAATGGGACACACTGGGAATCGGCCTGTGTTATCATTACAGGGCTTCTCTTCCCATTTGGTTAAGACATTAGTTGTCTTGCTTAACAGGAAGGGACATACAATGTAATCTTCAGTCCCTTCCATCCATTCAACCACATTAGGCGCTCCAATTGCAATTTATTACAGAAGGAATCTCCTCCAGTCCAATAACTATAAATCAGAGCAGTTTCACTCAGGTGCAAATCCGAGATGTATGTTCTGTATGCTCTATATATGCAAGAAATTTCCATTTGTCATTAGAGAAGGCAGGTTCTTGGGTTTCCTTCCCGTGGCTTTTGCTCTGTTACCTGCTTATCTACCATAATTGTGTACATCTTTTTTGGCATGTATTTGCTGTTGCACAACTTGCCTATAATCGACAGGTTAAACATAAGCCATTCTCAGCAGATAATAAGAATGACCTGTGGAAGAGCTCAAGTATCATGAACCCACTTTTGCAAGAAATTGAGTTGAGAGGAGAGTATGAATAATAAAGAACTTCGGGGTTGAAGGTGTCAGGAGTTTTTTTCTCCAGTTTTGAGGTGGGCTGTTTTGAGATGGGCTGGCTTGATCACGCTGAAGAAGTGGCCAGGGACCTGACAAAGTGAAGTTAATGTTGCCTAATGGCTGTGGATGATTCCCCAAATGGGCAATTTTCTTGAAGAGCTAGAGACTGAGGGTGCAGTCCTAACGTGGAGTTAGGCTGGCATAGTTAGGCCAGCAAAGTTTGGCGGGCACAAGGGCCAACCTAAAGCAAGTTTGGACCGCTCTCAGAGTCAGGGAGGATGGTACACATCTGTGTGCTGGCCTCTGTGACTCCGAGAGTGGTCCAAACATACTTTACGGTGTCCCTTGTGCCAGTCAAACTTGCCGGCCTAACTGTGCCTGCCAAACTCCAGGTTAGGATTGCGCTCTGAGACACTGTGTTCTGCAGGGCTGTGCATCAGAGGAACAGCAGTTCGGACTTTGGAGGGAGGGTGTTTCTAGCCAAAGGTAGGTGGTACCAGAGGAGGTGCCTCATGGAGGCCTGCTACCTGTTTTGAGGTGTTTGCTTGCTTCTAGTAGGTTCTGCTTGTATGTTTGTAAACAAAGGAATTATTACAGGCTTCCATCAGTCTCCAGTGCTCTTTCCTTTGCAGTAAACAAAACCTTGTAGACTTGGCCTGAAGCTTCTAACCACTTGGAAATATTTACTTATTCACTCAATTTATAGCCTGCCTTTCTCCCCAAGGCGGCTCACAATGCATAAAATATTACACTTATAAATTAAAAATGCACAACACTATAAAATACATAAAAGCACCGTATTAAAAAGCCAACCAGCAGCAAGCAAGACGCTATAAAACTATCATAAAATATTAAATAATGAATACCAAGAACCAGCAGGCAGTCCCTTAAAGACCCTGCTGCGTTCCGAAGCCTTTTTGAAATAAGAAGGCCTCACCAGAAGGTTTCTGACAAAGGATCAGTTTTCAGCTCCAAGGGAAGGGAATTCTGCAGGACAGGCACTATTATTTCTGGCTGCCATCCCCCGAACCCGGCACTTCCTAAACTCACCTGGCTTGTGACATCCTCAAAACATGGGAGGAACTAGTGATGACACAAAATCTATCATGAGGTGACACCACCACCACTCACTTCTGGTTTGGGAGGGCCCTGCAAGCCTCAAAAATAGCAGTAAGAGGGTCAGGACCAGTGGTGGGATTCAAATAAATTAACAACCGGCTCTATGTCCTTCAGGGGGGCCTTCAGGGCGGCCGCTGCCTTTCTTCCCTCTCCCAACCTAAAATTAACAACCGGTTCTGCAGAACTGGTGAGAACTGGCTGAATTTCACCACTGGTCAGGACGGAGGGCTTCTCTCCACGTGCAATTTTCATAAGGTGCAGCTCTGCCTGCCACAGAGCTTCCGGCCCCTGTTTGGAGCAGTCTCGCTGCCGAGCAGCAAGCAACCCATGACGCCCCCGTAAGTGCCTTGTGACACCCCGGAGCATTGTGATTCTTGCTTTGGGCCCTAACCTCTCTCAATATGAAGTGTTGATTTTGGAAATTTCTTCTGTGTGAGTCCTACGGCAGACACCTGAAAGAAAGTCCCCCGGCTGCAATTTCTGATATGCTGAGGGTGATTCACAGATGACCTGCCCCAATTTGATCTCTCTAGTCTCAACAGGCTTGTAGTGCTTTCCTGATTTTCTCTATTATAAATGGTGGCCAGAATAAGCATCAGTCTGATCCTGTGACTGTATTTGTTGCTTCCATGGGTGCATAATGCTGTGTGCTGTGTGCCTTTTCCAAATCCCAGGAGTAGGGAAAGGATGGGATCAGCAGGAACAGGCATTGCAAAGGGTAGGTTAGACACATAATAAGGTATCTTCTGGGCTGGGTGGATCCACATGCCTTGCCTGAGGAGGAAAAGGCTGCCTGATCTTGGGAAAAAATGACAGCATTGTTGAGAAGGAGGATTCTGTTTTACCTCTGCTCCACCAAGACCAAAGTTAACCAATTGCTTAGGTCAGTGTTTCTCAAACATTTTAGCACTGGGACCCACTTTGTAGAATGGCACTCATGTCGGGACCCACTGGAAGTGATGTCACGGCCAGAAGTGACATCATCAAGCAGGAAATGACACTCCTGGAATGCAAACTGGCATCCTTGGGGGCAGCAATTGCACAACCATGAAACATCCCTGACAGAAAGCAAGACTAGGACAAAATATTACATAACAGTACTGAACTAAAAACAAAATTTCAAAAACCCTCACCTGAAAATTCAAACTGAATACTCACAAAAAATATATAGCCAGTGTAAGGTCTGCAGCTTCCAAGATGGCTGCTCCTAGCTTTCCGCAACTCTCGTGACATCAGGTTGTGACGTACCAAATGGGTCCCGACCCACAGTTTGAGAAACACTGACCTAGGTTAGAGCCAGGGTCACGCCAGGTAACCTCTCCACTCTTTGCTAGAGGACAAGATTCCTTTCACTAATGCTGGTTTCCTCCATGTGTAATTAGCCAAATGGCTGTGAAGTTTCTATGACATGGTGCTAGAGTACCTTTTTTCCTACCGTCTATTAAATAAACATGTGAGATGCAGATATCTCTTCAGGAGACAGAATGCAAGGGATTCCTATGTCGACAAACATCTATAGAAGGAGCCCTTTATTACATAGCTACTGTATTTCCCTGCAAAATAGTTCTCTCTCTTTTTCATATGGAAGGGAAGGGCATTGACCAAACCACAGAGGAATGAGGATCCAAGTGCTGGGGGAAGATTGGCAGAAGGGCAGAAAGAGGTCACACGAGGGAAATGCGGGTGTACTAGTGGAAATGCGGCTGCAGTACTGGAAGTGCCTTGTGATCCACTGAGAAATGTCTGGGTGAGATTTTTGTGTCACGTTGCTGCAGCAGTGAAACATACTAAATTCATTATACAGAAGGAGCGGGTGAAAGCAGCTTTTCTAGGCAGACTAAGCACAAATTGCCCTCCCTATCAAGCTCCCTCAATGATCTCTTTCCCCAACTGAATATCCTGGCAATAATCTTGTTCTCACAGGGCATTGTTGCATCCTGTGTTTTTTACATCCGTAATTATTAATATTCTTTGTTCTTCCCAATGCATTCCAGGATTACATGCTTTTAATGATATCTTCTGTTAATGCATTTTGTGGAAAATATCAAACTGAAAATCAAATTATAAGCCATTAAGCAAAACCAGGTGTGATTTTAGCTATGTTTCATTTGGTAAAGTGGCAATTATGTTTCCACCCTCACATTTAATCAGATAGAAATTGGGAAGCAGGGCCCAGAGAGAGAGAGAGAGAGAGCTTTGAGGGTGACAAATGTCAAAATATAGCCACAAGTAATCATTTAAGAGGTGGTAGAGGGAACGAGAAGCATCTCACTTAAATTGGCTGGATTTTTTCTGCAACATCCTCACATTTCTCATTGGCCACTGCTGAGGAAACACTTTTGGTGAAAATAGAATGCTTTTTTTCCACTGAGAGAGAGAAAATTGGGATAAATAGGGGCAAAATGGCATACAGATACCAGGGAGTTTTACACATGCCAAATATATTGGAGGTAAACAAAGCTGCCCTGGGTGCCCACACAAAACAAGGTAAAATATATTCAATAAAACAGACATTTGCTTGGTTCTATAAAGCTGCATTATACAGAGTCAGACACTTGCTACATCTACACATGCTATTGCCTACACTGGATGGTCGTGGTTCTCCAGCCAAGTTTACATAGACTTGTGGCACCTCTTCAAACCAGATTTTTTTTTCCAATCCTGCCTGCCCAAACTTCTGTATTAGAGATGCCAGTGATTGAACCTGGAACTTCATTTATACAAAAAGTGTGCTCTACCACTAAGCCGTGAGGCTTTACAACATGCTTTCAGCTGGGTATTACTTAGAAAAAACTATCTTCTAACAAAATAGATTATTCTGGGCTAGCTAGACCAATAGCCTGACTCTGAATATATCATGGTATAGAGCGATTGCTTACTTGTTGGGATTGTTGTCTTCTCTCCCTTGGGCAGCATCAAGTGTGGTCCTCAAGCAAGTCTGTGGCTAGTAACCCACAATGACACTTCCAGTTAGGATTGAGGGCACAATCCTAACCTGGAGTTAGGCCAGCATAGTTAAGCCAGCAAAATTTGGCTGGCACAAGGAAATGCCCATTAGCTCTCTTCCCGCGCTAACGGGGGTTGCCGTGCCTCTCAGGAAGGCAGAGGCTGGAGGTGGCGGCAGCTGATTGGCTGCCGGACGCTCCATCGGCGGGGCCTATGGCCTCGTGCGCAGAGCATCCGTTATTCTCCTCACTGCGGCTCCAGACGGCAACCCCACCGGCCCACCCTTGACTAGTCTGAGATTAGCTGGTCGCTCCTAGGAGGGCCGGGTAGGAATTTTTTGCTCTCACCTGATTGGCACTTGGTGGGAGGTTTTTCACCTATCCCAGACTGGAAGGGGTTGTAAGGGTGATGGGTATTAGGGTAGCAGGCAGGTGTGAAAGGTGCAGGGCAAGGGAAAGACAGAGAAGCTCTCAGTGTCCATGCCAGGACAGCAAAGTGGAGAGGATTGGCCTGGCAACTCCGATGATGCTAACCCGGCTCAAAGAGTTGTTGGGACAGACCTAGCCACTGGTGGGCAAAGCTGTGGTTTGCCTTCAGCTGGGCTCACCAGCTGCCCGGGTCCCCTCAGCAGGGGGCAATGAAGACAGACAGGCTCAGCAGGATAGCCGAGCCTCCTTGAGTTGTGTGGTTCACCCAATGAGAAAGTGTGAGGGACAGACGTCCAGGACGTCTCCCTCACAAGTGCAGTTAATGCCCCACATCTAGAAAGCTTAAGATCTTGCCTTGACGAGAATAGTTTTCCTGTTGCAGGTCCCTTATTATTTATGTCATTTTAATAAATGGCCAGTTTCATCCAACTCAATGCCTCTGTCTTTCTTGGGTGTGCGTGGGTAATGCATAAGGTATGTTTAGACCATTCTCAAAGTCAGAGTGCCCAGCACACAGATCTGCGCCATCTCCCCTGACTTCAAGAGTGGTCCAAACGCGCTTTACAGTGTCTCTTGTGCTGGCCTAACTATGCCGGCCTAACTCCAGGTTAGGATTGCGCCCTGAGTGTCAGATTCCCAAAACTGAAACTAAGTACCACTTGACTACTACTACAGGGGAAGAGAGAACTGTTCTAACTCATGGTTTTGCCGATTCCACACTCCTGGCATCAAGAGTTGTTTGACCATTCCAGGAGCACAAGGCTCCTTCCCTGTAAAAGGACTGGTTCCCAGATGGAGGGGGAGGGGCCTGAAGAGGGTTAAGCTAGCCCATGCCCAGCTCTTCTCCTTTTGCATGCCTGATTGCACATAAGCTACAAACACCGGCCCATCTGCCCTTTAAGCAGTCTATCTGGTCGCCTTTCGGGGGTGACCAACAGACTCCAGCAATAGAATACAAATGACATGAACACCCCAATCCTACCTAAATCCGTATGCTGCGATGCAGCAACATCGGCACAAGCTACTCTGCATCCTTCAGGGGATTTTTGGCTGCTGGAGGTCTCCTCAGGATAAGGCAACGCTTGTCCCATTGCCTTAGGTAAGCCTCAACAGCGGCAGTGGGTCATCTCAGCCCTGCACAAGTGATATCCAGTAGTGCTATCCAGCCGGTACGCTGGGCGGGACTTACGTT
>JAJKFI010000058.1:0-24680 GCA_029204185.1 Lerista edwardsae | reverse complement strand
CGCTGGGTGCCTGGGCGAGCAGGCACCCCCTCCGAGGCGAGGGAAAGCCACGTGGGGAGCGCGAAGAAAGCAGAAGTGAGTGGACGGGGCTGTCGATCATGCTAAGTCCCACCCAGCGTACCGTCTACTGGTGAGTAGACGACACCACTGGGGGGCCTGCACCAGTGCAGTGAGCATATTGCTTGCTGCTGCAGTCAGGATCTCTTAGGATTGTATGTAGGTCAGTGAGGCAAGCAGAGCAGCTTTACCTTGGGCCCCCTCAGTTACCCCGGCTTCTGAAGTGCCCAAAATGGGCCTCCTGGAAGCAATTGGCAGTGACGTTATCCTGTCACCACCAACTATTTCCAGGTGCCACACTTTGTGTGTGGCACCACAAGTGCTCTTCTTGGTGAGTGGGGGGCCCTGTGGGGAGTGTGGGGGCCCACACAGAAATGCCCCGCATTGGGCCCCACCACTCCTAGAGCCAGCCATGCTAGGCCTAATCTGCCCACCTGTTAGGTATAGATTTTGACTCCAAATTTGTGGTTCAAGAAAAAGGTTTATTCACGTATTTGCAAACACAGGTGACAAGGGAAAAACAATCCAAGCCCGAGTCACAAGCCTAGTGTAACAATTTATACCCCTGAGGCGTGTTTTCCCCCCCTGGCACTCATTGGTCCTAACTCAACCAATCAACAGTATCTAAACTGAATATTTTAGACCTCCTCCTACATAGCTCCTTGTTACGTTTTACCCTCCCTTCTACATATTCCTTCATACAACGTCTGTTAATGCAGACCGGGACTTAATGAGAAGAAGGTGTGGCGTAATATTTATGAGAGCTATTTACGCAGACTCAGTTCACTGAGCTTCAAGGTTACAGCTTTTTTGCTGACGGTCTGTTGCAAGATGCTACTCTTGTCTGACTCTCAGGAACCAAAGCCAGAAACGAAACCTTTCGTCTCTGAAATATCCCCCCTTTGTAACTTTCCCCTCCTCCTTCCCAATTCATCTGGCTAACACGGAAGTCAGCTTGAAAACACAGGCAGCTTTCTTACCAACCACCATCCCTTGCTCTCATACATTACAGGCATTCTGTTTTAATTTCAGTGTTCTAAAATCATGAATCACTATTCATATCCCACCCCACCCAGTTTCCTTCCCCCACCCCATTCAACTCTCTCCCCATCCTGTCCCTGCACTGGACTTTTCTGCTCTGGTAAGCCTCCCAGCGACCATCAGCACCAACAGGAAGGCTTCTCGCAGGTGCATCTCAGTCTTGCACTGTCGCAAAGTGCTTCACGGCTGCTGATGCAGGCCATCATTCAGATAGGGCATAAATCCGATTGGGCAGATTTGCCAGATAGGGCAGATTCAGGCACAGCAGAGCCAGACAGCCACAGATTCACCGATGTTCTTTGGCTCATGTTTTTAATCTTACTCTATGCATCCTCTTCATGCAAGTTTCACAAAGACATCCTTAGGCATTGTTAAAGAATATACCAGAGGAACATGGCCAAGAAATAATTAGCTAGACTGTAATGTCCCATCTCACATCAGAAAAGTCTTAATTACTGCTTCTGGTAAAGCTTCAGAGTGGGGGTTTTTTTTTTTTTGCACCATCCTTATCTCATTAAATCTCACTGAAGTGTGAACGCTGACAAACCATAACTTGTTATATTTCTTTTTGTGCCGCCAGCAGAAATGGCTGGAAAAAGAAAGGTGAGATTACAAGGTCCCTGGCTATTGGGACCTCCTGGCATTTTGACTATGTGTTTTCGTGTCTGGACAAGGTGATGATGCCAGAAGACTGAAGGCAAAAGCACTCCTGGTGGGTATGTGTGAAATATAAAAAGAGAGAGTGAAAAGGCTTAGGGGACAGTGTCTTCCTTTTTTCTAGTGCGAAGTCTTTCATGCCACAGAGGAAACTGAAGCTGGCAACACACCATGGGATGATTTAACAATCACTGCATGTGCAATAAACAAGCAATGGGGCCTAATTAGCCTAGCTGGGGAAGGTGTATTTGAATCAGAGCACAATCCTAATCTGCAGTTAGTCCGGCACAGTTAGGCCAGCAAAGTTTGGCAGGAACAAGGGCCATGGTAAAGTGCGTTTGGACCACTCTCAGGGTGCAATCCTAAACTGAGTTAGGCCGGCATGAACTAAGCCAGCAAAGTTTGACCAGCACAAGGGCCACCGTAAAGTATGTTTGGACCACTCTTGACATCAGAGGGGCCAGCACACAGATGCGCACCATCCTCCCTGACTCCAAGAGTAGTCCAAACATGCTTTATGGTGGCCCTTGTGCTGGCCAAACTGTGCTGGTTTAGCTTATGCCAGCCTAACTCCAGTTTAGGATTGCACTCTCAGAGTCAGGGGGATGGTGCACGTCTGTGTGCTGGCCTCTCTGACTCCAAGAGGCTGCCACACCCCTGGAGCCACCAACTGGAGGAGGCAGGTGTGGCTTAGGTAAGCTGACTGCCTATTGTTTGGTGGTGGAGTTTTGTGGTGGACCTAGGGTGTTGTTTTGAGTATTTGAGAATGGAAGGGAAGCTGATTAGCCTAGCATGGGCATAAGGTTTCAGGAAGGGAAATTGGCACAGCGCAGCCTGGCTGGGAGGAAGAGGTGGACCAGGAGGGTGTTTGGCCGGTGATGAGGGCAGTCTGGAGGGGGCTGGCCAGCTGGTGAATCCAAGCAAGGCTGCTGGAAGAGAGGAGGACTAGTGGGTAAGGGAACCCCCTCCCTCTTGCAAACCTCTAAGGCTGCTTAAAGGGGAAGCCAGTCAGACTAGTGTGGGCATCAGGGTCCTCAAGAGAGGCCCAGCAGGGAGTTGAAATCAAATTAGCGTTGAAATCAAGGAGTCTCACTTAGAAGTAGGATGCCAGTTAGACTAGTATTCATTCTCATACACATTGTTTGGGAGCCTTTCGCCACGATATGATCCTATGTTGCTGGTGTGTGTGTGGGTGCTCTGCCAAACACACCAGCAACATAGGATAATATCGTGGCGAAAGGCTCCCAAACAATGTGTATGAGAATGAATAATAGTCTAACTGGCATCCTACTTTTAAGTGAGACTCCTTGATTTCAACGCTAATTCATTTCAAATAATATTTAGGACCACATTCAAAGAAAAACACTAATTTGCCATGCCGCAGAAGTAACACATGGGGAAGAGGCAACAAACTGTCAGAGGTTTGGTCAGTTTTTGATGACAGAGAAATGCAGTACTATACAACTCAACTGTTGCTGTTGGTAGTGTCGAGATATAATAAGACCAAATCCCTTAAGGTCCGCTGGAACAATTTACCACTTCTCTAGTGGCCCCTAATGACCAAGGAAAATAGTGTGTTTAGGCCTTGAACTCCCAGAACCCCCAAGATCTGTGACTCTAATCCCCCTTTCTTAATGAAGGATTCTTAACCCATACAGATACCACAAATTAGTCCATCTGTAAATAAGCCATCATCCATGCTTTGCATCCATGCTTTGCATCATCATTGTATGCTTAAAGACACAGTAAGGAAAAAAGGTTGGACAAGCAAGGAATGGCCACCAGCACATGCCTGTGGCATATTACCGCCCTGAGGGTAAAAGTGTGAAAAAGTAAAATATAAGCATTGATATTTATTCAGAGGCATTTCCGGAGCCATCCTGGCAGGGATTCCAAGAATAATTTTATCAGGGGGTACAAAGTTTCTTTTAGGCCCCTTCCTAAATGGGGTGGATAGAGTAGATAGAGGGAATCTTTTTTCCCCTCTCACACAATACCAGTACCAGGGGACATCCTCTAAAGCTGAGTGTTAGGAGAGTTAGAACAAACAAAAGAAAATATTTCTTTACTCAGAATGTAATTAGTCTGTGGAACTCCTTGCCACAAGATGTGGTGATGGCATCTGGCCTTAATGTTTTTAGAAGGGGATTGAACAGATTTATGGAGGAAAACTCCGTCACAGGTTACAAGCTATGATGGGTAGGTCCAGTCTGAGATTAGCTGGTTGCTCATCGTGAGGGCCGGGTAGGAATTTTTTCAGGAGGTACAAAGTTTCTTTGGGGCCCTTTTCTCCACTGGATTGTAATGTCTTATGATTGTTCAATCAGAATGTCTAAAAATTACAATATGTAGACTAACAAAAAATGTGAATGCCAGTCTTCACACAATATATGAAAACATTTTCTGAAATCCCAGGAGATTTCCAGCTTCCCTCCTTTGGCTCCCAGGCCCCCTTTCTGACCCCAGGCCCCAATACAATGTACCCCTGCCCCCCCCCCCAGCTCCTGGTAAGATAGGAAAATGTAAGATCCCAGGAAATTTCTGGGCCCTCTCCTTTGGCTCCTGAGCCCCCACTTTGATCCTAGGCCCAGGTACAATTTACCCCTTTCACCTCCCCTTTCCTGGGCCCTACAAAATAACTCTTTACCAATCCTATCTGAAGCTGTGCTTTGTCGAGCTGCAAAATCACCCCTTGGTTCCCTACAAGCAATCAGGCTAATATCCCCATTGAACAGGTGCATTCCTTACCCATCTCCCAGGTCTTATTTGCATGTTTATTTTTCAGGCAGCAGAACCCTAGCAGTGACTTCTTTACTCTCACATTGTCCGTTTTGTCTGTATGCTTCGGCTACAACCTTCATGGAATAAACGGCCTTCCTACGAGTTTCCGGTTGTGGGAGAAATTTCCACCACAATCCCCATGGGCCAACTTGACTTTTTGAGTCATTCTGGAAGAGTTTTAAGGCGGCAACATTCACCTTCTGGGGCCTAGGCAGCAAAAAAGAAACAAGCGCTAAGCAAGAGAAACCTTGGAGTCTGCTTGTGGAGAAATAGTCTGTCATCTTCACATGAAAGGAAGACTCTTGACACTTCTCACAGTGGCCCTCACTGAACCCCCTGGACCCCAGTTTGGTTTCTACATTTCAGGGCCGAGTAGCAGTTTCTGGTGTACAAACGGTTTTGAAAGAGAGAGAGAATGCGCAGCAAACGACTGGCCCAACGGTCAGCTCTCGCAACCTTTTCTTCTAGCTCTATTTAATAAACAGAATTGAAAAAGGGAGACTTTGAACAGCCTCTTTTGGGAGTCTGCTTCTGTGGATTCATTTCATATCAAACAGGCTTTGTTAAAGTCCAACCTGATCTAAGAGGGATCTGTTTAAAGCCACAGAGATTTCATAGGGGAAAAACATCGGAACTTTTGAAATGAAAAAAAATAATAATGAAGTATGAGCACTCATTTGTTGCTTGTTTAAATAAGCACATGCACAGGAAGTACAATTGCCCCTTTACCCTGCATCTGAATAGCATTCAGAAGGATACTAACTGGGCAATCACCTTATAGTGTGTTAAAGGAATGACTGGGCCTTCCTCCATTTAAATTTGGAATTATTTGCAGATGAGACATTTTGAATTTACGCCTTCCTTAGGATTAAATAGATCAGCATTTCTCAACATTTGTCGCCTGCTGTACCACTTCTCATAGTCTACATACTGGACGTACCACTGGACGTAACTGGTGATGACAAGAGGCCCAGGGTGGATGGGAGGGCTTTTTCGAGCATGTGAAAAGTGCCCTCTGGAGCTCTGCCCGGTGAGCTGAGCCTCCTACTGCTGTTTGTTGCATTGCTAGTCTCACTGCTAGGCAGTGGGAGTCTGGGGGGCCCATGCATATTACCAGGCACCAGCTCAAGTACCACCAATGGTGCAAGTACCACTGGTGGAGAAACACTGAGGTAGGGTGCAATCCAACTTTCCAGCACTGAGGTAAGGGCCATGCAGCTCTGAGGTAAGGGGGAAAATTCCCTTACCTTGAGGAGGCCTCTGACTATTAGTACACTGCAGAATGCAGCACATGCCCCATTGGTACAGCTATGTCACTGCTGGAAAGTTGGTTAGAATTGCGCTCATAGATTAGCAGCCTAGTCCTATCCTATGCTGGCAAATAGTATGTAGAGCACCAGCACTGTCTCCACTAGATGCTGTGGGCTAGCTAGGGACCTTAATGCAATAGAAAGATGAACATTTTTATTTACCTATTCTGCTGCCACATGGTCCACAATGGGTCTACTGAGATCTGTGGCAGATCTTTGCCTATCACAAGTCCAAGCAGGCTCAAGGGGGCATTGGATGTCAGTGCTGTTGCTGCCAATGAGGATATCAGTCCCTTCCCCTCCGCTGTAAAGCCCCCAAGCCTCTCCCCATCCATGGCCCACTCCCACTGCCAAATTACTGACACTAGCAGTCATTGGACACTGTGGTGGTGTGAGCTTGCTGTCACTGACCATTCACACCACCACTGCGGCTACACTGCCAGCAGTCCAGGCCTACTGCTGACGGAATGCAAGTTCCATCAGCAGAAGGCTCACATAGGATTGGGCAATTGTTTGCATCCTTCTTGATGCTGTTTTACAGTGTAAACCTTTTTAAAAAAATTGAATTAATTTGTGGGGCATTTGCTTTATATAGGGGTAGGGGTTTTGGCAATTTTTTTTTCCCAAAAAATTTCTTGATTAAAATAGCAAATTGCTATTTTATGTATTTTTATCCAAATTTTTTATTGCAAATTGTACAAACAGTGCAATAAATAAGGGTGAATGGCATTACAAAGACAAGCAATTACTGGCACACATGCCCCAGCATGAAATGACCTGCTCAAAAGTTCCTGAGTTGCACTCTAGTTGCTACTTGGAGCATCAAGAAACCACTGCTCGCCACTTCCACATTCCATTAAATGTGTGTTCATAGTTCACGTGTGTTCATAGTTTAAGCAAACTTCCTGCCCCTCCTCCTCCTGATCCCTTACTGAAAGCTATTTGTGGATTCCTCAAAACTGTGTCAAAAATAAGCAAAAGTGGTGTTTTATTGTGAAATTGATCTAATTTGTGGCAAACTGTGTTGAAAATAAGCAAAACGATGTTATTTTGTGATTTGATCTAAATTTTGTTTTATGTAGTTTTTTTGAGTAGACATTCTCATTACTTAGCATTCTGTGTTGATCACCAAAAGAAAACCCCATCTCTATATATCTAGCGTTAATCTGATTTAAAATAGGCTCCATTCCAAAATGGTGAACCCACAAATGGAACCCTGATTTGAAACCACTTTTCCCATTTCTCACACATCTGATTATACATGGAGCTGCATTGTTTCTTATATTCACTTGAAAAGCTTGCCGAACCTGTTGAACAATATTATGCCATTACCGCTACAATAAATTAAACATTGAAAGGATGTGAAAGCATGAAAAAACCCATCATATCAGATTAAGAAAAAATGATTCTGAAGTGTGTGAGGAAGAGAGACAACGTGATGCTCAGCACTCTGTGTATATAGTGCTGCAAAGGTTATTTGAAGGGCTAGTAAGAGCTGGGTAGGCTCCACCAGGACATGCGCTTGTGCAGCTTTGGTTTGGCCTGTGCAGGAGAACTTTATGGTGCATTAAGCTCGGTGTGCTCATCCAGTCAAAAATTGTGAGATCTGAATGAACTTGGAATTAATGCTTCTAGATACTTTAACAGTATCTAAAGAGTTTTAAGACAGGTTAATTCTAGTACTACTGATTATTGGGGATATAGTCAAGAGGGAGGGCAGCTCCAGGAGATTTCCTACAGCAGAAGCAGTGAGTCATTACCCAGAGTGTTCAGGTGCTATCTTTGGACCCTTCGCCCTTAGCCAGGAGGAAGCATCAGGCTGAGCAGGAGGCAAACTGAGAAATGTGTATAGCATTGTAGTTCCCAAAATTTTTAGCATTGAGATCCACCATTTTTACATGACACTTTATCAGGACCCAGCTTCAAGAGACTTAAAAAAAAGTTTTACCTTACTTTAGCCTCTGTTTTTATCATTTTTACTATGGGGACCTTCTGGAACATGTATTGAGCCCCACATTCATCAGATCAGGACCATTCTGGTGGCCTTGTGTTTCCCTTCACCTGTCCTTTGAAAGGAGCCAAAGCACATTTGCCTAGGCTGCGGCTACCTGAGATATAGCAAATAGCTGGTGTAACATTAAAGCTACAATCCTATGCAAATTTACTGGGAGTAAGTCCTATTGAATCTAGCTGGATGTACTTGCAAGTAAACATGTACCGGCTAACATGTCAATATACTTTTTATTTTTATATATCTGGAATATTTTTAAGTTCAATTTTCAGTATTGATACATTTGTTTTAAACTGTTGCAATTTACTCCCAAAGTTTGGGGTGAAACATCTGGTCCTTTGAATGATGTGTAGTAAGTTTCAAAGAAACGGGATGAGAAGAATACACTCTGATGAAGGAATTTAATGATTTTTGAAAGTACAGTCTTAATGGGGTGGGACTAAGTAAGCCCATGATGAGCTCCTGAACTTTATGATTTACCATTACACCACTGCTGATTTTCAGTTGCATTCAGTGGGAAGGAAGAGGATAATACCAGGGACCAAACACTGTATAATTGATTTGACTCTTTCTAGAAGCTTCCAGAGCTCTTGGATTGGTGCCTGGGCAATACATGCAAAGAAGATTCAATGTGGCATGAGGTTGTGGATGGACAATTCACCTTTCTTCCCTTGCATAACAAACACACAAAACAGACCATATCTCTAGTACAGGCAGGTGGGAGATTTTCACAGGCTGTGCAAAGGTGCCATGTAGCTTTGACTTGTGGAGACTAAGCAGAGAAGACGAACGCATTTAAAGGCCATGTGCAGTTTCAAAATTATTTGAACATGCTCCAGGGCAAATGTACAGTCTGAAGTACATTAACCTTACAAAAGGTAGCAAGAAGCTATTACAAGCATTCAATGACAGCAAAAAGAAATTGATGCTAAACTCCTAACTATAGAAGTTCACTTTCTAACTGCTAGAGCAGTTCTATAGTGAAGCAAACCACCCAGAAAAATGGGGGGATTTTCTTTCTTAGACTCCATCCAGAGATACAAACCGTTCCCCATGAGCTGGCCAAGTGTAGCTTGGTCTTCTCTGTCATCTGGCCAGGTATCATGGTGAACATTTCCAGACATCAGGTGCAGATGGATGTTAAAACAGGGGGTTGTGACTACCATTACACACTTTTGAAGAAATGACTAGGCAGACAAGCATTTGGGATGGGGTAAAGAAATGCTTAAGGCAGTAATTTTGAACCTTTTTCATTTCACAGCACACTGAGAAGACACTAAAATTGTCAAGACACATCATCATTTTTTTGATAATTGACAAGGCATATCACACTGTCTGCTGCAGGCTCAAACCCCCGCCCCCTTGGCCCTACTGATATATATGGGCCTCTACCAAATTCCAACAGCACACCAAAGTGCTGCAACACAGTGGTTGTAAATTGCTGGCTTAATGTATATCTTATACCCTGGGCCTAGACTAAGGTACAGCATTGAATTAGAGCACTAGCGTAGCTAATGAAAGTGCAGCCCATTGCAGAGAGCAAAATGATGCCCTGGAAGTGACATCACAACAGGAAGTGACATCACATACACAGTTGTATTTTTATTTTCTTGGGTTTTTTGGCCATAACGTTTGATAGAGGAAAGCTATTACACTCCAGTTTGTTTCAGTGCATTCTGCACTAAATTCTGCATCAAATGGTATATAACATGATGGTATTATTCATATGTACAAAGATTTTCACCATTTTGGCCACTAGTGTCAGCTTGTTCCCCTCTAAAGCTCGTTGCCTGGTGCAATTGTGCACGCGCGTACACACACACACACACACACACACACACACTTCTTTAGCTATGCCGTCTTCTTGCCAGTTTCATGGCTTATGATCTCACTATAGAAAGGGTTGCCTGGTGTGATTAACCAACCCAAGCAATACCAGACAGCCTTCAAGCCCATCAGAAATAGGGCTGACATGAATATCTGTGGCAGAGCAAATATTTGCTCAAAAAGGAAAAAAAATGGCCTTCAGCAGCCTCAAAGCTCAGCCATAGACTGTGATTCATTTACAGTATATGTAGCTAGTTTAACTAATTAGAGTGGCAGTTCCTCCCCTCCCCTCCCCGCCCAAATATCCTCTGCAGCTAATAAAACTGTCAATTTCCTTTTGCTTCAATGAAAGGTCACCCCGACAAACAGCCACTCCGCCGTCTAACAGCCAAACTCCTTTATTAATATTTAAAGTGTACACAGTGATATTTCCAAAAGGTCAACATTTTAAAAGACATAAAATGTCAGCCCAAATTCATCCTACAGTCTTCCCCACCTGAACCACACCATATTAATGCTCCTTCTTAGAAAGGAAGACTTCATTCACATCATCAGTAAAACATTATCGGGTCTAGTCCTGTTTGCTTCATTAGTAACTAAGGATGCTTGTACTGACTATGCCATCATGGACTGTTTCCCAATAAGTATCTCCCAGCCCACTGTGGTGCTTACTTTGTTCTCTTTGAATGTTGATTACAACAGTCAGGGCGCAATCCTAAACTGAGTTAGGATGGCATAAGCTAAACCAGCACAAGGGTCACCATAAAGCATGTTTAGACTACTCTCGGAGTCAGGGAGGCCAGCACACAGATGTGAGCCATCATCCCTGACTCCGAGAGTGGTCCAAACACACTTTACAGTGGCCTTTGTGCTGGCCAGGCATTTCTGGCTTAGTTTATACTGCCCTAACTCCAGTTTAGGATTGCACTCTCAGGCTCCAAACATAGGTTGATAATACAGTATGATCGGTCCATTAACAGGGCATTTATACCCTGGTAGGAGTCTCGAAGCACATTTGGGGTATTACAAGTCACTCTTAGGCCAAAGGATGCCAGTAGGGAGAGGACTGGAGGCACAATCCTAACTTGGAGTTAGGCTGGCCCAGTTAGGCCAGCAAAGTTTGGCTGGCACAAGGGCCACCGTAAAGCACATTTAGACCACTCTTGGAGTCAAGGTGGATGGCACACGTCTTTGGGCTGTGCCATCCACAGTGTTTACGGTGTCCCTTGTGCTGGCCAAACTTTGCTGGCCTAACTGTGCTGGCCCAACTCCAGGTTAGGATTGCGCTTTCAGGTATTTAACCCTGAATACAACCCGTGGAATTTGCAAGGGTAAATGGATGAGCTGACAGAAGGGAATACAGTCAATCCTCTTTATATGATAATTTGCTATATGAGAATGGGCTTCTCATATATGAGAAGGGCTATAAGAGAAGGGGCAGAATTGCTACTTTCCTCGTTATCTGCACCTCAGTCCTCCTTATCCACTATGCAGAGACCTTCCAAATGCTGCAGGGACCTTCAGAATGGCACCTGCAATCAGTACTGACCTCTTTAAAACCGCTGGCAGAAGCTTTCACCACCCATGCTTAAGGGAGCTATGCTGGTCACCCTGTGGTCACTCCCTGTGTGCAGCAACAGTGCAAAAAGTCAAATCCATACTCAGGATCAATAGAAAAGGATTGAGAATAAAACAGCCAAAATTATTATGCCACTGTACAAATTAATGGTAAGGCCACATCTGGAGTACTGCATACAGTTTTGGTCACCACATCTCAAAAAGAACATAGTGGAGCTGGAAAAGAAGAAGAGTACTCTCTTCAGTACTCTCCACTTTATTTACAATGATAGATCGGACAGGTATGATGCCTGAGGCATGGACAAATGCTGTTTTGGCACCCATCTATAAAAAGGGCGACCAACATGACCAGTGGTGTCATCTACTCTCACGGAGACGGAACGCTGGGCGGGACTTACGTTTGATTGGCTGCCTGCCTGTTCGCTTCCGCCGTCCTTCCTGCTTGCCCAGGCACCCAGTGCGCCCCCCACCCGTCCCCCCCGTGTCCATCACAGAGCTGGGCGAGCAGCAGTGGGGCGCGGCAACCGAGGGCAGCCCGCATGGCGGGGGGAAGGCGACGGAACCGCACAGACCGGGATGCCAATCAAACGTACGTCCCGCCCAGCGTTCCGTCTCCGCGAGAGTAGATGACACCACTGAACATGACCCTTCCAGCTATAGACCCATCAGCCTTCTCTCCTCTCAGGGTAAGCTTGTCAGGACTCCATATTTCAATGAGGCAAAAGCATGGAGGCCTGAGTGCATTTTCTCAGTGAAAACTCCTATGACAAGAGAAGCTAATTAGCTAACACCTGAGTAGAAGAAGCAATGTGCCCTTAACAAGGCCAGCTGTCTTCATCAAGGCCAGGATGCCTATGTACAGAATAGCACATATCATGGGGCCGCAATAACCAGGCCTCTGATTGGTGATAATTCCTCTGAAGAAGGTACTTAAGGAGAGGCCTCACCTCCTATCTTTGTTGGGTTGGAATGGCAAGTAATGCTGGAGGAGGGAGGTGCTGCTGGACATCCTGTGAATGTAAGATCTTGCCTGAACTACTACTTGACTTGTTGACAACATACTATCTGTGAAACCTGATTCCTGGACTGTGTTTTGACTACGAGACTGCCTGCTCCTACAAATACAATTGCCTGGTCTAACCACGGTACGCAACATCTGTCTGGCTTTTGTTCCTTCGATGTTTTGGGCACCAGTATTCCAGGGGGCACCAATAGGGGGCGCTTCACCTTATTTCAACAAAGCTATACGCTAAACATCTATTAGGTAGACTCTCCACCTGGATGGCAAGTCAAGGACTCCCAGGACCAGAGCAAATTGGCTTCCGTAAAGGCTCATCCACTGCAGATCACTGCATTATTTTGGCCCATCTAGCAGATAAATATTCTAGGAAGCTTAATTTAAAACTCTATACAGCCTTCCTGGACTTAAAGGGAGCCTTTGACTCGGTCAATCAGGAATTACTGTGGGAGAAGCTAACCAGACTTAACATCGACCCAAGACTGCTTTTCCTAATGAGAAAGCTCAATTCAGGTACCACTTGCCAAGTACGTTTTTCGTCTTCGGGGAAGCTCACCCCAAAATACCGGTAGAGAAGGGCGTGAAGCAGGGCTGCATTTAGGCGCCCTCTTTATTCACCCTCTTTCTTTATGATCTGGCTCCCTTCCTCTCCCAGGTTGATGGCCATCCGCCGAAACTGGGTTCAGTCCATGTACCTCTGCTATTGTCTGCAGACGATGCAGTTGTGATCTCTACCTCTGGAGTTGGACTTACGCGCCTGCTAAACAGGTGTTATGACTATCCATTAACAGGTTGGAGATGAATTATGGGAAATCAAAAATCCTAATATTTTCTAAAAGCTGGAAGCCCCAGAATTGGACAATAAAGGGGGAAAGGATAAAACAAGATAAAAACTATAAGTACCTGTGTGCCCATTTTCAGTATAACATCTCATGGACTATCCAACATAATAGAGCAGTTAATCTGGCCAATTTCACCACCAACTCTATTACCCGTTTCTATTATAATCAGGGCAACCGTTTTGTTCCTGCGGCAGCAAAAGTGTTTAATGTCAAAGTTGTCCCCCAATTACTATTTGGCATTCCTGTTTGGATCGAAGCAATTGGTCAGCCTATGGAGCGAGTTCAAGCTAAATTCTTAAGGAAAATTCTGGGCCTTCCATATTGTGTGCCATATGCTGCAATTTGCTTAGAAACTGGACAAAATCTAATTGAAACAAAAGCATGGCTCGCTACAGTTAAATATTGGCTCCGAATGCACCATCAACCTGACCCACAGAGTCTTCTTTATCAAATGCTGTCAGAGTCTAGTGCTTCCAAATGGCTAGCTTATATAGAACAAAAGATTAGAGCTATTGGTGTTTCTATGGACTCGCTGTGTGCACTCTCCCAAACAGAAGCATATCGGGAAATCAAACAAAGATTACTCGATATCAAAATGCAGAACTTGTACTCCATGGCAAATGCAACCTGTTCCCCGTTAAATTCTATGATTGCAGTGAAGTATGGGCAGATGGCTGCTTATTTTTCTTCTTTGATCAGTCCTGAGGAACGCCGTATTTTCTCTCTTACTAGATTTAATGTTTTACCATCAGAAGTCCTGTATGGAAGATTTCGGGGGACAACCTACTCTTCCAGACGGTGCCCATGTAATCAGGACAGCATTGAAACCCTACAACGTGCTGTTATACTGTCCTATATATGACACCATCAGAGTCAAATATTTGGACCCAATCCTAGCAGATAAGAAAGAATACCCAGACAGTGGTAAAATTAAATTCCTTTTGAATGATTTTACTGAAGACATAATGAAGACAGTATTGATTTATCTGCAGCAGATTGTGGCAGCCAGAGAACGGAAATAAATTGCATTCGTCTGATGTGTATACTCTGGGTAAAATGTGGGGTTAAAAATGTTTACCTTAGCTTTATGTATGGCTGATACTTATAGACTTTGGATGTGTTTTAGCTTTGTGCCTATTGTTTTATGCCAATAAAGGTTTCAATCAATCAATATTATTATGCCACTGTACAAATTAATGGTAAGGCCACATCTGGAGTATTGCATACAGTTCTGGTCACCACATCTCAAAAAGAACATAGTGGAGCTGGAAAAGAAGAAGAGGGTGACCAAAATGATTTTGAGCTGGGGCACCTTCCTTATAAGGAAAGGCTACAGCATTTGGGCTCATGATTGAGACATAGAAAATTATGCATGGATGGAATGGACAGAGTGGATACAGGGATGTTCTTTCCCCACTCTCACAATACCAGCACTAGGGGACATCCACTAAAATTGAGTGTTGGGATAGTTAGAACAGATAAAAGAAAATACTTTTTTACCCAGCAGTTGCAGGAGATCTGTGGAACACCTTGCCACAGGAGGTGGCGATGGCGCCTAGGTGCCTTTAAAAGGGGATTAGATAGATTTCTGGAAGAAAAGTCCATCACAGGCTATAGGCCATGATGGGTGGTGCAACCTCATTTTAGAAGTAGGCTATCTCAGAATGCCAGGTGCAAGGGAGTTGCAACAGGATACAGGCATCTTGTTGTGCGTTCCCTGAGGCATCTGGTGGGCCACTGTGAGATACAGGAAGTGGGGCTCTTCTGATGGTCTTATGAGTCAAGGAAGATATAGTAGACAAGAAAGCTTCCTTCAGAAAATGGAAGTCTTGCTTACATGAGAACAACAAAGTACAGAAACTCTGGCAACAAGATGTAAGAGATGTGAAAAACGAACATGAGGAGTGCATGCCTGAAATCATCTAGACAAACAAAACTTCATAGTTTAACAAAACTTTATAGGGTACGTCTAAAGCAGGAAGCCTGCCAGAAAGGTTGGACTATTAGATAATGGGGGAATAAAAGAGAAGCCTCAAGGGGATAAAGAGATTGCAGAGAAGCCGAATGAATTATCTGAATCTGTCTTCAGCACAGAAGACATGGGGCAGATATAGGGGCCTGAACTCATTTTCTCAGGGAGCTAGTCTGAAGAATGGAGACCAGTGATGAAGTTCTAGATCATATTCACACATAAAAATTTAATTTTTAACTTTGAAAAGAGTAAATGTGTGTCCCTTTTGAAAAGTGACCTTCCCAATGAATGAAACGTAACTGAAGCCTACAGCAGTGGTTAGAGATCGCTTCAACCAGCTTTTTGGGGAATAACATTTGCAACGGCATGGATAATCCCACAGGTCTGTAATGAATTATTGGAAAGGGCTTCGCTGACAGCTGTAACCTGGATGAAGAGAAAGCAAGATGAAATGTGCCACCTTTCAGCTAGATTTATTGCGCGTCAGTCTTAGTCCTGTCCTAGTTCACTTGTTCCCCATGGAATCTGAACTGAAAAATAGAACAGTGAAAGAGTTAAGCACATCCGTCTTACCACTACGTCTAAGATCATCTTGCCCTCAGGCAGGTCTGTCCTCCTTTCAAACTCCTGTAGTGTTAAATATTTGTCAACGTGCCTGCAAGCACATTCCTCTGATAATAGCATTAGCAAAATTAACAGAAGCAAATAAAATCACCTCACAGTGTCAAAGTTGAAAAAGAAATTCTTGCTAGATTGGCCTTTCATCATGCTACCTAGTTTATTTTTCTCATGAAATGCCAACGGAATTGTCTTGTTGCAGGACATGAGGATTTTCAGCATAACCAAAGCAAGAATGGGGCTGAGTTTAGGTGATGGGATGCAGGGAGCAGTCCTAACCAACTTTCCAGTACCAGGGTAAGGGCAATGCAGCCTCAAGGTAAGGCCCAACAGAAGGATGCAGCACATGCCTCATTGGCACAGCTGTGTCAGTGCTGGAAAGTTGGTTAGGATTTGGCTGCAGTGTGGTAATTATTATAAAAACAGTGTCAAGCATTTATTTTAAGCCATTCGCCTCAATTGGTGTGCCTTTCCTTAGAGCTCTATTATACAAGTAGCTACTTTGCTGATCCCATATCGATGCTACTTCTAATCTCAGGAGAGGGTGCATTGCAGCATTTGGCTTGCATGCTTATGCAGTACAGCCCAGTGCCTTTTGTTCAGTGGGACAAGAACCACCTTCAGAGTCAGCCCATCCATGGTGGCTGGCTGAAGCAGTTGCCTCAGGCCGAAAAACTGGCAGGGGTGCCCACCTCCACCTGACAACTTGCCTCCACTGCTGCACCTCCTCTCACTCTCTAGACTGGAAAAGGAAGAGGAGATGGTAGCAGCAGACGACATGGGAAGGAGATGTTCTAGCCCACTACTCTCCTCTCCTCTCCTCTCCTCTCCACATCTTCTCTCTCTTAAAAGAGGCTGGTTGTGCAGAAGCCACTGCATTTCCAAGTAAGGGAGGGCAACATTTGATATGCAGTCTCCAAATTACAGGAGGTCTTGGGTCAACCCTGAGTCCTTCACAGTATGGCTTGTGTGATACTTGGTCTTGGAAACTGCAGGTTTGTGAAGCACTATTCTGCATGGCCCATCCCCACTGGAAACGTGGGAGGCTTGGAGGGGCAGCTACGTGACAACCCAAACCTTGTCCTTCAGATGAGGGGCAGGGTGGGGAGAAGGATGCAGAGCTGAGGAGAGACCCAGTAACTAGAGACGTGTCTCCCTGGCTGCAGGAGTGCCTTTATGCTGAGCTGCCCACTCCCACACACAGAATGTGGGTGCAACACCACCTGCAGGACTCTGGAGGGCAGTCAACTGTCCAGTCACCTGAGACCATCGTCCCGCTCTGTGGTTCTTGCAGGAAGAACTTCCTTCCTCCCACCTTCTCACACACTCTTTCTCTCCAGATACCAGAGGAGAAAGATGTGCCCAGCTGGAGCGCCTTGCTCATGGGCCACCCGCACCACACTTGCGCACAAAGGAAATAGCTTCTAGGGCAGAGGTGTCAAACTCATTTCATACAGCGGATTGAATAGCATTTATTATGCCTGCTGAGGGCTGGAAGGAATGTCATTAAACAGGAAGTGATGTCATTAAGCAGGTCATGACCAAAAATAACCACCTCTTTTTCTCCATTTAAGAGCTTTTTTTAAAGAGCTCCTTCGCTGCAAATAAAAGAGAAACTACACAAATCTTGATCGTATTTTCAAGATATGGGAAAGCCCAGTTATCATGCAGGCTGCCCTTTCAGCAGCAACACCTCAGGTATAGCTCAGCAGCTGAGAGCTGATGGTGGTGCTGGGAGAGCCCAAGGGCCGGATAAAGAGTTTCCGTGGATCACATTCAGCCCCTGGGCCTTATATTCTAGGGTTTCCTGTTCCTGAAGTGTTAGAACTTCTTATCTAATCAGAAGATGTACAGTCAATCCTCATTATCCACAAGGGTTATGTTCCTGGAAATCCTTGCAGATAGCGAATTCACAGACAATGAACCATTGATCCTATGAAATCAATGGGGTTTGGTGCAAGGGGTATCTTATCTGCCATCAGAAAAATCCAGCAGAGACTCTCAGGAAGCCAGCAGAGTGCAGTAGGAAGTGACAAAAGATCTCTGGATGCTGCAGAGACCTTCTAGAGGCTGCAGGGATCTTTTGAACGTCACATGTGACCAGCATGGATCCCTTAAACATGGGCGGTGGATGCTTCTAGTGGCCATTTTAAAGGGGTCAGCGCTGGTTGCTGGTGCCATTCTGAAGATCTCTGAGGCTTTTGGAAGGTCTCTGCATAAGTGGATAACAAGGACAGACGGGCAGCTAAGGAGGTAAGTTGCAATTCTGCCCTTCCTAGATAAACTAATTTGGAGATAGCAAGTTTGCATATAAAGAGGACTGACTTTACATACACAACCATGAACCGTAAGTAAAGTATTTCTTATGAAATCTTAACTAAGCATTTGCTCCTCTATGAGTGTTCTATTAGTAACAACAAGCCTGGGTATTGGGGTTTCCTTTTACCATAGGAAGGGGGCCTTTCACTGATTACCTGCCCTATACAGCCACCACCCCTAGGAGCAGTGGTGTTATGCTGCCGGAACGCTGGGTGGGACATCCGGGTGATCGACAGCCTGCCCGTCGCGTTCCGCAGCATTCCGCTGTTTGCGTAGCATACACAAGCGGCGTAATTGATTACGCAAATGGCGTAACACTCCAGAATGCGACAGGCGGGCTGTCGATCACCCGGATGTCCCGCCCAGCGTTCTGGCAGCATAACACCGCTGCCTAGGGGCCATCGTAACTGCAACAAATGATACTCACAAAAGTGGGACTCATGAAGAAAGTTGCCCCAACTTGCTTTAAAGAAATCAATGCCACATTTCCCAACATTATTTCCTGAGGCGGGAAGAACCAATACACATTCCCAAAGTATAAGTAGCCTGAGCACCGTAACAGAAGGAAAGAAGGAGCACATTTCTTCAAGGGCAAACTGGAGGTTAAATCTACTGTGAAAACAGAAGCATCAAACTCCTTTAGCTGTCTTAGGAGATTCCAGTCATCTGTCATTCTAAACTAGCTTAGAAGTTTCTCCAATAGCGGCTCTCCTTTGAGGGTTGTGAGGCAGGGTAGAAATGTCCAGACGGATAAAAATAGAGATGCTAGTTTGCAATGATCTCTCTCGTATTGATTGATTGATTTGCACATGAAGCAGAATGTATAAAGGTGGAAAGAAGGTGAGCAAAACATTGGTGGTGGGAAAAAGTGTTGGAAGGGTCAAGATTCTGTCTCAAGCCTTGTTCTCTTTAAAATGCCTGACTGAGGACAGTCAGGCATTTAAACTGAGGACAGTGGCATCGCTACAGGGGTGCGGACCGCACTGGGTGACGAACACGGAGTGGTGGTGACACCACTACAGGACAAAATTGTGAAAATCTTGGTATTTTCCAATAATTTGTTGTTATTGTTAAGTTGCTAAGTCATGCCCGACTCTTCGCGACCCCATGGACCACAGCATGCCAGGCCTCCCTGTCCTCCACTAGCTTCCAGAGTTTGCCCAATTTCATGTTCATCGCTTCGGTGACACTATCTAACCATCTCATCCTCTGCCGCCCCCTTCTCCTTTTGCCTTCCATCTATCCCAGCATGAGGGTCTTTTCTAAAGTCCTCTCTTCTCATGAGGTGGCCAAAGTATTTAAGCTTCAGCTTCAGTATTTGTCCTTCCAGGGAGCAATCAGGCTTGACTTCCTGGACGATTGACCGATTGGATCTCCTTGCAGTCCAGGGGACTCTCAAGAGTCTTCTCCAATACCATAATTCAAATACATAATACATAATGCAAATACAAAATTCAATACATGACTACAGGGAAAACCATAGCTTTGACGAGGCGAACCTTTGTTGGCAGGGTGATATCTCGGCTTTTTATTAAGCTGTTTAGGTTCACCATAGCTTTCCTCCCAAGAAGCAAACGTCTTTTAATTTCATGGCTGCAGTCACCATCTGCGGTGATCTTGGAGCCCAGGAAAATAAACTCTGACACTGCTTCCATTTCTTCCCCTTCTATTTGCCAGGAAGTGATGGGAGTGGCTACCATGATCTTAGTTTTTTTAATGTTGAGCTTCAAGCCAGTTTTGGCACTTTCCTCTTCCACCCACATCAGAAAGTTCTTGAGGTCTTCCTCACTTTCTGCCATTAGAGTGATATCGTCTGCATAATACCATCATGTTATATATCATTGGATGCAAAATGCAATGAAACAAACCACATTGAAATACCTGTATTCTATCAAATGTTATAGTCAAATAACCAAAATAAAACACAATTGCCTTCTATTATTATTATTATTATTATTATTATTATTATTATTATTATTATTATTTATTTACTGGCCAGGTATGTAGACCATACCCGGAATTTAATATGGCTACCGGCCACACTTAAAAACACTACACACACACCATAAACAAAGAATACACAAGACAATTAAGAACAAATTCTGCAAACACCAGTTGCCTCAACTCCCAGTCGCGTCAGATGGTTACAAGTTCAGCAGTTTGATGGCACAGGGAAAAAAACTATTTTTGTGCCTCGATGTTTTAGTGTACAGTGTCTTATATCGCCGACCAGAGGGGAGAAGATTAAACAAGTTGTGGCCAGGATGTCGTGAATCTGCCGCGATCTTTTCCGCTCTCTTTTTAGCCCGTGCAATGTACAACTCTTCCATTGATGGCAGATCAGCTCTGATTATCTTTCCAGCAGTTCGGACAGTCCTCTGAAGCCTGTTCTTGTCCAGTTTGGTTGCCGAACCGTACCAAAACTAACAAAACAGTTTTCTAACAGTTTTCTCTAACAAAAACTGGATTTCCTTAACTCAAAACTGACCAAGGAGACTGATGGTTCTGAGAGCCAATGACGTGTTATTATGACACAGCAGGGAACCAATAAGATTCTAATATATGAGTCGGCTTTCATTTCTGTGGAGCTAATACTAGAACTCTTTTTCAGTTGTGTGAGTGTCTTCAAGTTTGTTGAAGACTGGTGGTTTGTTGGGTGCCCAAACTGTTATATGTTGAAATAAATAAAATTAATGGGGATTACACCAACCCTAGTGATGCCACTTCATTTAGGCTGTGCATATATTGTATTATTCTGTATTTTCTGGTATGGGAGGGGGAGGAAGACCATCATGGGGGTGATGCAATGAGATCTCACATTGCGTGATGCAAGCCCCAGTGACATCTCTGATTGAGGACTACTTCTTCCTTGTTATCTGAGAATGGATGTAGAGGAGCTGTTGACAGGTGGCCACAGGCACACATCTTTGGACTGTAGCAATAGTTCGGTGCAATCCTGTTCAATCTCCCAGACCCTTCCCTGCCATTTTCATGTGCAAGGGAGCTTTGCACATTAAAGGGAAGAGCTGGCCGAGGATGTGCAAGTGGCTTTGTGTATCCTCCCTGAGTTTTTGGTATAACCTACACATCAATGATCCACTAATTGCTTCCAAAGTGAGACTTGTGGCTTCACCCTGTGTCTGGCACACTTGCATGAGAGCTATATGAGCCACAGTGCTAGATGCTCCATAAAGCGGTTGCACAAATCATTCATGTGTTCTTCAGCTCTCCTTTGTAGCAAGCACAACATCCCTCAGATCAGCATAATGTGAATGCTTTCACATTATGAAGGCTCATGCTCCTGGCTATTGTCTAATTTCTCCTGTATGTGAAGTTTCACATGTGAAAAGGTAGGGCTCACATGAAAAGAAGCAATGAGACGCAAGCTATGGACTTCTGGTTGAACTCTATGGCCCAAAGGGAAATCCATTAAAAGACTTCAAGTCCCAGGAAGGGCAGCAATAAGGCTAAAACCTACTTTATTAACAGAGTGCTAGAAACAAATGTATCTTTCACACACTCTTCACACTGATCTGAGCTTTTTTTAACAAAAAATACAGAACATGAGCCAAGAAACTCTGAATTCTTGGTCAACAAAGCTATGCAAACTGTTTGACAGATATCAGTAAAATGTGTGCAAATGTACTTATTTTGCATAAACCTGTCCAATTTGTGCATCTTTTTCCTGACATAGCATTGGAGTTCTTGCATGTTTGGGGGGGGGGGGTGAGGTTGTTGTTGTTGTTTAGACAAGATATAATGGTAGAAAAAAGATGAACAAATGAGCAGCAGATGTTTCACTGTGTATGAGTGTTGGCATGTGACTGGAGGCTATAGGGAAAAGACGTACCTTGCACTTTCGTCTGCTTAGGGACCAAAGCATGGATGTAAGTTTGTTTTTTGTTTTTTGTTTTTTGTTTTTTAAAAAAAGATCAATAGCCTTCTTCAGAGCACAACCCTAAACTGGAGTTAGGCCGGCATAAACTAAGCCAGCAAAGTTTGGCCAGCGCAAGGGCCACCATAAAGTGTGTTTGGACCATTCCCAGAGTCGGGGGGATGGCACACATCTGTGGCTGGCCTCTCTGACTCTGAGAGTGGTCCAAACTTACTTTACTGTGTCCCTTGTGCTGGCCAAACGTTGCTGGCTTAGCTTATGTCGGTCAAACTCATTTTAGGATTGCACCCTCAGTTACATTTGCCTCCCTACGCCTGCCATTGTATGGCTACAAAATGGAGCCTGGCTTGGCACACAGGGGCGGGGAAACAGCAGAGGGGGCAGACCTCATGTTCCTCTGTCCCTGGGCAGCCCATTGGCTGGGTCCATAACTGGCCTTATTTAGCTTGCAAAGTTATTTTGGCTGCCAAAAGTGTAAATAACTAATTACTGTATATAATAAATGTCAATGCATGTGAAACCTAAATAAACATAAGAACATCAACGAATATCATGGAAATTGGGATGAAGTTGGATGAAAGAGGAAAGTAGAGTAGATGGACGAAATTTGAAATGTGGTTATAATGGAAAACAGTTGAAAGAGAAAAGTGATGAAAATCAACTGGATGAAAGTCAAGGTGTTGCTGTATTCAGGACCAGATAATAATACACAATAATAAAGCAGAGTTGTTGTTAGATCAACTAGACTGGCGAGGAGGGACAGTGTGTTCAGTGGGTTTCATTGTTTTTTAAAAATTGGTCACTTGTGTTTAATAAAACCCACTGAACATCTGGCCACTTTATTTGGGGTTAGCTTTATTAAACCCAATCCATAGTCCAGTGTCTTCACTGTAGGGGGTGTGAGGGTATTAGATTACCTCAGAATGCCAGATGCAGGGGAGTGGCAGCGACATGCAGACATCTTGCTGTCTCATGTGCTCCCTGAGGCATCTAGTGGGCCACTGTGAGATACAGGAAGCTGGACTAGATGGGCCTTTGGCCTGATCTAGCAGGGTTGTTCCTATGAGCTTATGTTCCTAACTAGACAGTACATATAAGGTGTGCAAACATGCTACACAAATAATAAGTATTATTTTTACATCTTTCCAAGTGATCGGTTTCTGCACCAGGCACTACATTCTGAATAAATTCTGCATACATGGAAAGAAACACAGAAAACAAAAAACTCTAGCTCTTGGGACTAATGCATTACTATCATTTGAATACACAGATGATCCTCAATCTCAGTAAGGAGATAATCCAGGCTAAGGTGACTTCCATGTGTTAGCAACTGCATTTTGTATTAGCAGCCACAGGCATACATTAGATGGGCTTTCAGGTATGTATCTAAATATGCATCCAAGCGAGAATACCCTTTATCACATCGCTCTGTATATGATGCACATTCCAATGTGGAACTCCATCCGTGAACTCTCACAACTAGTTGTTTATGCCCAACTGGAGCTGCAGTAGATAGGAGCAATGAATTTAAACGCCTGGCAATCTTTGTTTCATATCACCCAATCAATCCTAATGGATTGTAATATTTTACAGCCTAAATCCTTTGTGATTGATATTGCAGCAGTGTAGTCCTCGGTGGAGATTTACTAGTTCATCTGTCCAACTAAATCACACATTGCCAGAATTGCCCTGCGATTCTGTAGAAATCCATGCGAGCTGTGCAACTACTCTTGCGTTTACTGTAAAGCAGAACTTATTGTTTTGTAATGTCCGTTTACAGACTTCTAATGAGAAAGAAGCGAGAAGTATCAGTTCCTATGCGTTTACAATGGGAAGTGATACAAAATCCTGGTTTCTGTTCACGCTTACTCATTGGTTTTTGCATATGACCTGATTTATCATGAATCTGCAATGGTGAAGAGAGGCATTGTTTTAGGAGCTTTGATTCTATTCATTTATCTGATGGGTAAACCATGCATATAATGGGGCATCACTCCTACGCATGTTGAGTAGGAAGTGCTCAATTCAATTCATTTAATTCAGGCCACAATCCTAACCTGGAGTTAGGCCAGCAAAGTTTGGCCAGCACAAGGGACACAGTAAAGCATATTTGCCAGGGAGGCCAGCACACAGACGTCCACCATCCACCCTGTCTCCAAGAGTGGGCCAAACGTGCTTTACAATGGCCATTGTGCTGTCCCTTGTGCCATTTAGAATTGCACCCTCAGACTAGTTCTCAAAGGGTTCGCAAACTTGTGTATGGTTGTAACACGTTAGCCTGTAGGAGAGGACTCACATCATCAAAAGCTCTTTCTCAAGGGGAAAAATTGACAAAAGGGAAAAACATAGGAGAATCTTTCTTCATGACAGCAACTTCTTTGTACAAAAAACTGTGATTATCAGAAAGAAAAATGTAAGGTGTAGTTCGGGTAGTATAGGTACAAAACTGGTAGGCAACATATACTGCTGCCAAAAATCAAATGTTTTAGACCATTATAACATCAATTCTTCATCAGTTTTCTCACCCTCACCTCACCTCACCCCACCCCACCTCACCTCACCCTCACCTCTCCTCACCTAATCTCACCCTCACCTCACCTCACCTCACCTCACCCTCACCTCACATCACCTCACCCTCACCTCACCCTCACCTCATCTCACGCTCACCCTCACCTAAACCTTACCTTACCTCACCTCACCCTCACCTTCACCTCACCTCACCCTCACCTCACCACACGCTCACCTCACCCTCAC
>JAJKFI010000057.1:6653608-6679554 GCA_029204185.1 Lerista edwardsae | reverse complement strand
CAGCCCCTTGGAGACCCAACTTTGGTCACTTGGGCGGGAGCTCCTCCCCCCCCGCGGGTGGTGGTGGTGGAGCGGACGCCTGGCTGGTCTCCTCGGATCCTGGCCTGCTCCTGCACTTCAGAGCGGTTTGGGCGCAGCAGAGCAGTGATTGTCTGGAGGTGGAGAGGACAGTCCCAGCCGAGGGAGGGCAGCAGCTGGTTGCTTTTTAAAGCGAAGGCGGGCTGGTTGGGTGGTGGTCTGCTGGCCCCAGGCCCCTCCTGCAGAGTCCGGGGGGGGGTGTCCTGCTTTTGATGTGCCAAAGAGCAGCCACCACATCCTGCACTTTGCACTGGCCAACCTGACCCTGCATGTTGGGGGGGGGGGGGCAGCAGGACTGCCTCCTACAGCACTCCTCCCAGCCAGAGGGCGGCTCTCCCACAAGAGGGCGGCCCCACTGTTCCTAACGCAGACTGTGGAAGAAAAGAGAAGAGCAGTTGCCCATCTCCCCGCCTCGGCCGGCCACTCCACTGCTCGCCTTCTGGTGGGGGGGCACCCTAACCCTAACCCCAACCCTAACCCCAACCCCAACCCTCACCCTCACCCTCACCCTCACATCAGCCTAGGACAGGATGCTGCCCGGCCAAATGAGCACTTTGATTGGGCTCTCCCAAATTTTCTGCCTGCAGTTTTCCTTCACCTCAACGTCAGC
Organism: Lerista edwardsae; assembly: GCA_029204185.1. Taxonomy (NCBI): domain Eukaryota; kingdom Metazoa; phylum Chordata; class Lepidosauria; order Squamata; family Scincidae; genus Lerista; species Lerista edwardsae. Next base: position 6,678,866 of record JAJKFI010000057.1, on the reverse strand, counting down.
AGGTCAAAGCTCAGGCGATCTCAATTTCTGGCATTAAAAATACAAGAATAGTAATTACCCTCGGTGGAGCTCTACCTATACAGAAAATGGATAATCCTGCAAAGACTTAAGACTCCCCTATCATAGGTTTAAATCAAGGAATAGATACCCCCTTTCGCTGTTCAAGTACGTTTATATGGCAGTAAGGGCCGCTGGTTTTGAAAGAAACTCATTTCTAAACTGAAAAAGGGGATGAGTTGAGACTGGCTGGGGAAGCAGAGGGGTTTCCCCACCCAGCCCCCTTGAAAAGCCTCCTTGCTTTCAGGGGGATTGGTCAGTGCCTGTTTATTTAAAGCTTCCTTCTCACCCAGCAGCTGTTGCATTATCTCGCCAAAGTATAGTCCATTAAAGCTGTCCCTACAAGCCCGAGTATTAATTAGGAGACCCCTGTTGAACCCACGAGGTCTCTTTCTCGGGTTCAGTCTGAGGGCTTCAGTGTCACTGTCAGGCGTGGCTATAAAGTCTCTTGGCTGAATGAGCAGAGGTCCTGTGGAGCCTCAGCCAGCTTAGGAGGGTATCTGCCCAGAACCATTTTCAGCTCCATGGCAGTGCTGTTAGGAGAAAGCGTGGCCTTACGGGCTGAGCTCTCATTAGAAACGCCCCGCCTTGGAAGGAGTTAAATCTAAGGACCTTCAGACACACCTGCTGTTTTTCCCCCTCCCCTTTCCTCTCCCAGCACACCCCAGTTTTGTTGTTTTTTGGTCTTCAAGGTTGCCTCCCTGAGCCCTGAACAAATTCCTGTCCATGAAACGTGGAGTGAACACTGGATCTGTGAATGAGAAGTAAGTACTAATTTGCAGGAGAACCCCTGATAAGGAGGAAGTGGCAGAAAATGGGGAACTGTTTTGGCATAGAAAAGACACATTTTCCTCTGGGGGGGAATTTGGGAGGGGGGCTGAGGTGCTGGCAGTGGAGATTTGCGCACAGTCCATTGCATTGTTGTGTTTTCCTGGAGGAGGTGAGCCTGAGGGCAGGGACCCTTCTCTCAGCAAACACCTGTGTGCATTTACACAGAAGTAAGCCCTACAGTTATCCATCAGGCTTACTCCCAGGTAAGGGCATATGAGCTTCCTTGTGGTTTTTGTTTTTTGCTGCTTAAAGAGTCCAGTGCAGGAATCCAATACAGCTTCTCTCATGGGGTTGACAAATAGAAGTGAGGCTGCATGCAAAGCAGACACAGCCCATTGGCAATGTTTGGGGGGCCTCGTGGGATGGAGGAAATACATAGAGGAAGTGGTCTCTCCTTCTTTCAGTTCTGCCTCCCCCCTGCTGCTTTGCAAATGGCCATAGCAAGTTGGGTGGTTCTCAGAGCTGGGTTTTTAGTGCATCCTCAAAGAATGTTTCAGAGGCTCTGCAAAGCCCCTAAGAGCAACTTCCTTCACTTGAAATCAGAAGCGGGGGGCATGGACGAAACATGGGCAGGAAGTTCCTGTAGTGGCAGGTGCCAGCCCCACCCCCCGAAATCACCTGAGTGTCTCCTGGCCTCTGGGAGTCCTAGTGGAGTTTTTCCCAGGGGAAACATCCAGGAGAGTTTGGACGCAGACCAAGAGCTCCAGCCATTGCTAATCTTGCTGCGCAAATTGTCATCAGCGGTGCAGTTCAACAAGCAAGCGTCTGTGTGGGAGCGGCCGGCTGCTCAACTCCTGGCCATTCAGCTGGTATTTGGGCTTTTATTGAAGCCTGGCTTTGGGGCCTTTCCTTGGCCCCCGGACCTTGTGACGGCTGGCAGGCTGCGGTGTCCGGAGGGTCGCCCAAACACTCCCCCAGATTCTGCAGGAGGCTGCGTTGCCCGGGGCGGGATGCCCAAGTGTGGGTGCCTGGAGACACCTCTGGGGTTCAGGGGGGCTCCTGCGTTCTGTGTTTCTTGATGTTTGTGGTTGTCTTGTAATAAAGTCTTGTCATTTATGTGCAAACTGCCCTTGAGCAGCCGTTCTTCCTTCCTCTCACCCTAAAAAAAAGCCTGCAGCCCCTGGCAAAACAGTTCCTAATAGAGATTTCTAAGTGAGGCTGAAAGGAGAGAGTTACAGGAAAAGAAATCACTCTGAACAGGAGCTAACCAAAGTGGGGTTGTTGTTGTTCAGTCGCTAAGTCGTGTCCGACTCTTCGCGACCCCATGGACCACAGCACGCCAGGCCTCCCTGTCCTCCACTAGCTTCCGGAGTTCGCCCAACTTCATCGCTCATCGCTTCGGTGACACTATCTAACCATCTCATCCTCGGCCGCCCCCTTCTCCTTTGGCCTTCCGTCTTTCCCAGCATGAGGGTCTTTTCTAAAGAGTCCTCTCTTCTCATGAGGTGGCCAAAGTATTGGAGCTTCAGCTTCAGGATTTGTCCTTCCAGGGAGCAATCAGGCTTGACTTCCTGGAGGATTGACCAATTGGCTCTCCTTGCAGTCCGGGGGACTCTCAAGAGTCTTCTCCAACACCAAACCAAAGTGTAAGCATGTTTAGTTCAAATTGATTTTGGTGGGAAAGGCTTGAGCATGTTTTTTGTTCTCAGTGGGACAAAGGATGTTATTCAGTAAGCTTCTTTGCATGTCCCACTAAAAACAACGGGACTTACTTCCAAGTAAAAACAATTAACCTTGAACTGAAATGTGCTTAGCTTCAGTCAGATCATAGCTTCCCTGCCAAAACACTTGCTTGGGTGACCTTATGAAGCAGGATGGCAGTCCTTGACAAAGTGCTTCTTTACATAGTGCATGATTAATCTATGGAACTCTTTGCCACAAGGTGTACTGGCAAAATTCAAATTTTGTAGCAAAAAGGAGAAACAAAACTGTGTACCCTAAATGGCAGCCTGGAGCTGGAAGTTAAAGTGGTGTTTTTTGGGGGGGGGCAGGGGCTTGGGTTGGGTGTTGTTAATCACTGGCTTAGATGACTTTAAAACTGGATTCTAAACATTCATGGTGGTCTATAGTCTATCAGTTGTTAACCATGCTATTGCTTATTAACCATGATGGCTACTTTGAACCTCCAAATGTAGGGGTAGTATGTCCATATGTGCAGGGGAGCAATAGCAGGGGAGGGGACTGGCATTCACCCACTGCTTGTGGGGTGCATTTTCACTGCATTTATTTTCTGGCAATAATGATTATAATTTCATGACATGGCTATTACTGAAAATTTTGCTGTGGGGGGGGATGTCAAAAAAAATTATGGGTCCAGGGTGACATAGCTATGCCACTGCCTACACATGTCTGCTCAGACACATTGTATTGTGCCGAGCAGGCTTGCCAGTGAGGAGGAGAGCGCTGCCTGCTGCTGGAACATGCCCCCCTCCTCCCCTGTTGGTTTCTGTAACCACTGAGGTTGATCTTGGGCTGTGGGACATCTTTTGAACATGCTTTGACAACAGTTGGTAGAGTGGCCAGATGCAACAGGGCTCCTACGCCTTTCAGAGTTGGGGAACAGCAGGAGCACCTGGTCACCCTCCCAATTGGCCAAGGGGCCAAGGCCAAGTCTTTTGAAAATTATTGGGTTTTTTAAAATATATATCTGGTATTGGACAATCAGTTAGGAGAAAGGGTGGCTTGAGAGCACACCCAAGATACAGAAGCCTAAATGTGCACATGCTGTAAAAAGGCCGTCCACCACTGCTGACTCCACGGTATAGACAGAGCTTGTTTCTGACAGCCGAGGACTCACCTTGCTGCTTCTTCTGATCTGAAAGAACTTCCGGGAACTTCTGGGGGAAAGCCATGGCCCCTACAGCCTGGATCAGGCATCGGAAGATGGAACTGGATAACTCTTTTTTGATTTGTTCTATCACACTGGTTAGTCCAGTGAGTCTTGTGATTTTGGCTATTCCGTCTAGCTCAGAAGTGGGCATTCTGGTCCAGTTTTCCAGAAAACCATTGTTAGCCCAGAGCAGGTACGAGAACCTGGAATGTGAGTTGGGAGGGGAGGTTATGACTTGCTATACAAGTCCCAATTATTTCAGTGGGTCCCATGATTGCAGTCAGAAGTTGGTGATCCTTTTCCCGAAAAAGTGTTTTTTCACTCTCCATTAATTCTTTGGGATGTCTAGTTTGTACTCTTTCTTAAGATTTTTTAGATTTATTTAGATTTATTTATTTATTGGCCAAGTATGTGACCATACCCGGAATTTAGTGCGGCTATCAGCAACATACAAACAATGCTACATACACACACAGTAAACAATAAATTCACAAAACAAATAAAGGCATTGTTCAGAATGAAATACTGCTTTAGCCTCCGAGTCACCTCAGCATATATTGCAAGTTAAAAAACCAAGTGCCTTCTCCATTCAATTCCAGGTGTATCCAAAACACTGTCCTGAACAGACTTATTAAATCAAGTTTCTGTAAGATAGAACAGTTAGACATAAAAAGTCAGGCCCAGTTAATAAGATGCAGTTCGTCCATTTTGTTAACAAGTGAATGAAGATTAAAAAGATGAATAAATGGTGGTACAAAGTTCATTCCATGTTGTCATAGCTTGGTCAAAATACCAACACCCTTGATGGATCCTCCTCCGAGTCTCGCATGAAGCCACAACACCTCTTGACCAAGCAACTGTACTACTTTTCTTCATCCACAAAACAGGGTGGTAAATACATGGGGCTCCTCTGATGTTCAAAGTCGCTTCTCTGATATAGTCCAGTGTTGCAGAAGCCATAAGAAAAGATAATCTTCCAGGACGTGAAGTAACTCAAAGGGAGTTTAACAACCAGCAAATTAATCACAGTCGTTAAGCTGAGAAGCAATTCTTATCGGCAACGCCATCTTACTGTGTAGGAGAGGCAGGAAGAAAGCCATAAATCCATGAGAAGGAACAACAGCTTAAAAGCAGTAGAAACAGCCGTTAACAACCATAACTGGCCTTAATGGCTGGTCAGTAGCTGTAAAAGTTTAAAAACTCACAAAAACCCTTTGCAGGGCTACAAAAAAGACAAACGGCACGAAAGACATGACGAGCACAAGCCGAGGCTGCCGTTCAAGGCGCCATCTTGAGTCGAAGCTATAACCATTTATTGGAAGCCATTTCTCTCAGGGCGCAATCCTAACCACCTTTCCAGCAACTGGGTCAGGGCAATGCAGCTCTGAGGTAAGGGAACAAACATTCCCTTCCCTTGAGGAGGCCTCCATGACTCTCCCCCCCCCGACTGCAGGATGCAGCACGTGCCCCGCTGGCACAGCTATGTCAGCCCTGGAAAGTTGACCAGCATGGCTCCCTCAGTCTCTTCCTTAAGCAAAGGGGATTTCTTTTCTTTAAGGAAAAGATTTCTTTAAGGGATTTCCTTTCTTTAAGGAAAGGGGCTATCCAGTGTTCTGCACAGAATGCCACATGTGTGCCTATATGCCTCTGGGGCGTAAGTCGTGGGTGTGTCCTCGGTGCAAGGAGCTCCAGGGACTCAGGGAACGCGTCTGCTCCCTAGAGGCCTTGGTTGCAGACCTGGAGAAGCAGAGGCAGGCAGCGAGGGTCCACGGTGAGACTCCTGGGGACTTGCAGGCTTCGTCCCACCCTCAGACGGGCAGCTCCTCAGCTGCTGCGGAAAGGAGTATATATGTGGATATCATATACCTGGATTTTCAGAAGGCATTTGACACGGTCCCCCACCAAAGACTGCTGAAGAAACTTCACAGTCAGGGAGTAAGAGGGCAGGTCCTCTTATGGATCCAGAATTGGTTGAGGGCCAGGAAACAGAGAGTGGGGGTCAATGGGCAATTTTCACAATGGAGAGAGGTGAAAAGCGGAGTGCCCCAGGGATCTGTCTTGGGGCCCGTGCTTTACAACTTATTCATAAATGACCTGGAGACAGGGATAAGCAGCGAGGTGGCCAAGTTTGCGGATGACACAAAACTTTTCCGGGTGGTAAAAACCAGAAAGGATTGTGAAGAGGTCCAGAAGGATCTCTCCAAGTTGGGGGAATGGGCAGCCAAATGGCAGATGCGTTTCAACGTAGACAAGTGTAAGGTGATGCACGTTGGGGCAAAAAACCAAAACTTTACCTATAGGCTAATGGGTTCTGAGCTGTCTGTGACAACTCAGGAGAGAGATCTCGGGGTGCTGGTGGACAATTCAATGAAGGTATCGACCCAGTGTGCATCAGCAATTAAGAAGGCCAATTCCATGCTTGGGGTAATTAAGAAAGGGGTTGAGAATAAAACAGCCAATATTATCATGCCATTGTACAAGTCGATGGTAAGGCCACACCTGGAATACTGTGTCCAGTTCTGGTCGCCGCATCTCAAAAAGGACATAGTGGAGTTGGAAAAGGTGCAGAAGAGAGCGACAAAAATGATTATGGAGGCTAGTTAGGAAGGCTAGTTAGGAGGCTAGTTAGGAAGAAATTGAAAGGGAAGGTAAAAAGAGTCCAATCCCTCCAGGCTGCGTGGAGGCTGTTTAAAGTGACAGTAGTAGACGCCCAGCGGGAGTGTATACCGCAAAGAAAGAAGGGTTCAACAAGGTCCAGGAGGGTACCTGCATGGCTGACAAACGAAGTTAGAGAAGCTGTAAAGAGCAAGGAAGCTTCTTTCCATCAATGGAAGTCTTGCCCCAGTGAGGAGAATAAAAAGGAACATAAACTCTGGCAAAAGACAAGTAAGAAGGTGATACGGGAGGCCAAGAAAGCGTTTGAGGAACGCATGGCTAGCAACATAAAGGGGAATAATAAAAGCTTCTTCAAATATGTTAGAAGCAGGAAACCTGCCAGAGAGGCGGTTGGCCCGCTGGATGGTGAGGGAGGGAAAGAGGAGATAAAAGGGGACTTGGAGATTGCAGAGAAATTAAATGAATTCTTTGCGTCCGTCTTCACAGCAGAAGAACTTGGGCAGATACCACAGCCCGAACAGCCCTTCCTAACTAAGGAATTAAAGCAGATAATGGTGAATAAGGAAGATGTTTTAGATCAAATTGATAAACTACATATAAATAAGTCACCAGGCCCAGATGGTATACATCCAAGAGTTATTAAGGAACTAAAGAACGAAGTTGCTGACCTCTTAACTAGAGTATGCAACTTGTCCCTTCAAACGGCCACGGTGCCAGAGGATTGGAGGATAGCCAATGTCACGCCAATCTTTAAAAAAGGGAGAAGGGGGGACCCTGGAAACTACAGGCCGGTCAGCCTAACGTCTGTTCCGGGTAAGATGGTGGAAAGCCTTATCAAAGATAAAATCCTAAAACACATAGAGGAACAAGTACTGCTAAAAGAAAGTCAGCATGACTTAGAGACAGGGATAAGCAGCGAGGTGGCCAAGTTTGCAGATGACACAAAACTTTTCCGGGTGGTGAAAACCAGAGAGGATTGTGAAGAGCTCCAGAAGGATCTCTCCAAGTTGGGGGAATGGGCAGCCAAATGGCAGATGCGTTTCAACGTAAACAAATGTAAAGTGATGCACATTGGGGCCAAAAACCAAAACTTCACCTATAGGCTAATGGGTTCTGAGCTGTCTGTGACAGCTCAGGAGAGAGATCTTGGGGTGCTGGTGGACAATTCCATGAAGGTATCGACCCAGTGTGCGGCAGCAATTAAGAAAGCCAATTCCATGCTCGGGGTAATTAAAAAAGGGGTTGAGAATAAAACAGCCAATATTATCATGCCATTGTACAAAGCAATGGTAAGGCCGCACCTGGAATATTGTGTCCAGTTCTGGTCGCCGCATCTCAAAAAGGACATAGTGGAGTTGGAAAAGGTGCAGAAGAGAGCGACAAAAATGATTACGGGGCTGGGGCACCTCCCTTATGAAGAAAGACTGCAGCGTTTGGGGCTCTTCAGTCTAGAAAAAAGGCGCCTGAGGGGGGACATGATTGAGACATACAAAATTATGCATGGAAGGGATAGAGTTGATAGAGGGATGTTATTTTCCCTCTCTCACAACACCAGAACCAGGGGGCATCCGCTAAAACTGAGGGTTGGGAGAGTTAAAACAGATAAAAGGAAGTACTTTTTTACCCAGCGGGTAGTTAATCTGTGGAACCCCTTGCCACAGGAGGTGGTGATGTCATCTGGTCTTGATGTCTTTAAGAGAGGATTAGACCGATTTCTGGAGGAAAGATCCATTGTGGGCTATAGGCAATGATGGATTGTGCAACCTCCTTACAAAGGTGGTGGGCTACAGGTACCGGGTGTAAGGGAGTGGCAACAGGATGCAAGCATCTTGTTGTCTCCTGCCTCCCTGGGGCACCTGGGGTGGGCCGCTGTGAGATTCAGGAAGCTGGACTAGATGGGCCCTTGGCCTGATCCAGCATGGCTCTTCTTATGTTCTTATGTTCTTATGTTCTTATGGGGCTGGGGCACCTCCCTTATGAAGAAAGACTGCAGCGTTTGGGGCTCTTCAGTCTAGAAAAAAGGCGCCTGAGGGGGGACATGATTGAGACATACAAAATTATGCATGGAAGGGATAAAGTCGATAGAGGGATGTTCTTTTCCCTCTCTCAAAACACCAGAGCCAGGGGGCATCCACTAAAACTGAGGGTTGGGAGAGTTAAAACAGATAAAAGGAAGTGCTTTTTTACCCACTGGGTAGTTAATCTGTGGAACTCCTTGCCACAGGAGGTGGTGATGGCATCTGGTCTTGATGCCTTCAAGAGGGGATTGGACAGATTTCTGGAAGAAAGGTCCATCGTGGGCTATAGGCAATGATGGACTGTGCAACCTCCTTACAAAGGTGGTGGGCTACTGGTACCGGGTGCAAGGGAGTGGCAACAGGATGCAAGCATCTTGTTGTCTCTTGCCTCCCTGGGGCACCTGGTGGGCCGCTGTGAGATACAGGAAGCTGGACTAGATGGGCCCCCTTTGGCCTGATCCAGCAGGGCTCTTCTTATGTTCTTATGTTCTTATGAGTCTCAGGGCTGGAGGACGTCCGCCTGGAACAGAGGGAATCAATCCCCCAGCGGGGAGCCCTTCTTCCAGTGACAAGCCCGCATCCAGTCGCACTAAGGATGCCCCTCGGCAGGAGTGGGGTCCAGGTCTCCTTGTCGTGGGCGATTCTATAGTTAGGAATATAGAGAGGGGGGTCTGTGATGGATGTGTGGACCGCACGGTGACTTGCCTGCCTGGTGCGAAGGTTGCGGACATCACGTCTCGTCTAGATAGGCTGGTTAGGAGTGCTGGGGAGGAGGTAGCGGTCGTGGTGCATGTTGGCACCAACGATGTGGGGAAATGTAGCCGGGAGGTCCTGGAAGCCAATTTTAGGTTGCTAGGCAGGACGCTGAAGGCCAGGACCCCCAAGGTAGCATTCTCAGAAGTGCTACCCGTTCCACGCGCAGGGCCAGCTAGGCAGGCGGAGGTCAGGGGTCTCAATGTGTGGATGAGACGGTGGTGTCGGGACGAAGGGTTTAGATTCGTTAGGCACTGGGGGACGTTCTGGGACAAGCCAGGCCTGTACAAGAGGGACGGGCTTCACTTGAACCAAAATGGAACCAGGCTGCTGGCGCTTAATATTAAAAAGGTGGCAGAGCAGCTTTTAAACTGATCCCTGGGGGAAAGCCGACAGGAGCCGAGCGGCTTCCGGTTCAGAACTCCTCTTCCCTATGGGAAGAGGAGGGTGGAGGAGTACCAAAGAGTAATGGAGGAGTAGGAAATAGAACTTCAAACATAAGTGTAAGTGACAATTTGTCCAGTAAAAAGAGAGGAGGGGAAAAGAGATAAAAAAGTCCCTCCTTAGAGAACTCCGTATATAGGTGTTATTATGCGAATGCCCGAAGTCTCCGAGCAAAGATGGGGGAACTGGAATGTTTGGTGGCTAGGGATAACATCGATATAGTAGGCATAACGGAAACCTGGTGGAATGCAGAGAACCAGTGGGATACGGCAATCCCAGGCTATAAACTCTATAGGAGGGACAGGGAAGGGCGCGTTGGCGGAGGGGTGGCCATCTATATCAAAGAAGGGATAGAATCCAGCAGAGTAGAAACTGAAGGTGGGCCGGACTCCACCATGGAGTCATTGTGGGTTAAACTACCAGGCCGTAAGAGCAATGTAATAGTGGGGGTGTGCTATCGTCCTCCCAATCAAAAACTTGAAGGCGACCTTGAAATGAGGAAACAAATCAGGGCAGTGACCAAGAGAGACTGGATTGTAATCATGGGGGACTTCAATTATCCTCATATTGATTGGGTCAACTGCTGCTCTGGTCAAGAAAGAGAGACCGGATTCCTTGATGTGCTAAATGACTGTGCCTTAGAGCAGCTAGTCATGGAGCCCACCAGAGGACAGGCGACTCTGGATTTAATATTGTGTGGTACTCGGGACCTAGTTAGGGATGTAAGTGTTACTGAGCCATTGGGGAACAGTGACCATGCTGCGATTGGCTTTGCCATGCATGTCCAGGAAAGAGTGCAGAGCAAATCTGACACAAGAACCCTTGACTTTTGAAGGGCCGATTTCCCTCAGATGAGGAGGCTAGTTAGGAAGAAATTGAAAGGGAAGGTAAAAAGAGTCCAATCCCTCCAGGCTGTATGGAGGTTGTTTAAAATAACAGTAGTAGAGGCCCAGTGGAAGTGTATACCGCAAAGAAAGAAGGGCTTGACAAGGTCCAGGAGGGTGCCTGCATGGCTGACAAACAAAGTTAGAGAAGCTGTAAAGAGCAAAGAAGCTTCTTTCCGTCAATGGAAATCTTGCCCCAGTGAGGAGGATAAAAAAGAACATAAACTCTGGCAAAAGACAAGTAAGAAGGTGATATGGGAGGCCAAGAAAGCGTTTGAGGAACACATGGCTAGCAACATAGAGGGGAATAATAAAAGCTTCTTCAAATATGTTAGAAGCAGGAAACCTGCCAGAGAGGCGGTTGGCCCGCTGGATGGTGAGGGAGGGAAAAAGGAGATGAAAGGGAACTTGGAAATTGCAGAGAAATTAAATGAATTCTTTGAATCCGTCTTCACAGCAGAAGAACTTGGGCAGATACCACAGCCCGAACAGCCCTTCCTAACTAAGGAATTAAAGCAGATAATGGTGAATAAGGAAGATGTTTTAGATCAAATTGATAAACTGCATATAAAAAAGTCACCAGGCCCAGATGGTATTACACCCAAGAGTTATTCAGGAACTAAAGAACGAAGTTGCTGACCTCTTAACTAGAGTATGCAACTTGTCCCTTCAAACGGCCACAGTGCCGGAGGATTGGAGGATAGCCAATGTCATGCCAATCTTTTAAAAAGGGAGAAGGGGGGACCCTGGAAACTACAGGCCAGTCAGCCTAACGTCTGTTCCGGGTAAGATGGTGGAAAGCCTCATTTTTAAAGATAAAATCCTAAAACATGTAGAGGAACAAGTACTGCTAAAGGAAAGTCAGCATGGCTTCTGTAAGGGTAAGTCTTGCCTCACAAACCTTTTGGAATTCTTTGAAAAGGTCAACAGGCACGTGGATGTGGGTGAACCTGTGGATATCATATACCTGGATTTTCAGAAGGCGTTTGACACAGTCCCCCACCAAAGGCTGCTGAAGAAACTTCACAGTCAGGGAATAAGAGGGCAGGTCCTCTTATGGATCCAGAATTGGTTGAGGGCCAGGAAACAGAGAGTGGGGGTCAATGGGCAATTTTCACAATGGAGAGAGGTGAAAAGTGGAGTGCCCCAGGGATCTGTCTTGGGGCCCGTGCTTTTCAACTTATTCATAAATGACCTGGAGACAGGGATAAGCAGCGAGGTGGCCAAGTTTGCGGATGACACAAAACTTTTCCGGGTGGTAAAAACCAGAAAGGATTGTGAAGAGCTCCAGAAGGATCTCTCCAAGTTGGGGGAATGGGCAGCCAAATGGCAGATGCGTTTCAACGTAGACAAATGTAAAGTGATGCACATTGGGGCAAAAACCCAAAACCTCACCTATAGGCTAATGCGTTCTGAGCTGTCTGTGACAGCTCAGGAGAGAGATCTTGGGGTGCTGGTGGACAATTCAATGAAGGTATCGACCCAGTGTGTGGCAGCCATTAAGAAGGCCAATTCCATGCTTGGGGTCATTAAAAAAGGGGTTGAGAATAAAACAGCCAATATTATCATGCCATTGTACAAATCGATGGTAAGGCCGCACCTGGAATATTGTGTGCAGTTCTGGTCGCCGCACCTCAAAAAGGACATAGTGGAGCTCGAAAAGGTGCAGAAGAGAGCGACAAAAATGATTACGGGGCTGGGGCACCTCCCTTATGAAGAAAGACTGCAGCGATTGGGGCTCTTCAGCCTAGAAAAAAGGCGCCTGAGAGGGGACATGATTGAGACATACAAAATTATGCATGGAAGGGATAGAGTCGATAAAGGGATGTTCTTTTCCCTCTCTCAAAACACCAGAACCAGGGGCCATCCGCTAAAACTGAGGGTTGGTAGAGTTAAAACAGATAAAAGGAAGTACTTTTTTACCCAGCGGGTAGTTAATCTGTGGAACTCTTTGCCACAGGAAGTGGTGATGGCATCTGGTCTTGATGCCTTTAAGAGGGGATTGGACAGATATCTGGAGGAAAGGTCCATTGTGGGCTATAGGCAATGATGGATTGTGCAACCTCCTTACAAAGGTGGTGGGCTACTTCAGAGTACCAGGTGCAAGGGAGTGGCAACAGGATGCAAGCATCTTGTTGTCTCCTGCCTCCCTGGGGCACCTGGTGGGCGGCTGTGAGATACAGGAAGCTGGACTAGATGGGCCTTTGGCCTGATCCAGCAGGGCTCTTCTTATATTCTTATGTTAAGTTTCAGAGTGAACACTTCAACGGCTGCCTCGAATGTGCCAGTTTTAATTTCCTGATAACAAACAAACCCAATGTCCCCAAAGAGCAAAACTAATTCCTGGCTCAGATTTATACAACGCTAGTGTGTCTTGACAGCGCTTAACACAGACTGGCCTGGGTACCTGCCAGCACATCAACAATGGTACATTTTCTGGTAGCTTTGAGATGGGCCTGAAGGTTTCAGCTCCTATTAAACGAGCAACCCAAGTACAAGAAATGTACTTTTGTAAATATGTTCTGCGTAATCCACATTCTATTTCATTATAACTAGTCACTTGCAAGCTTTTGAGGAAGAAAACTCTCTGTCCTCTGAAATCTGCTCAGAACTTTGCACGACGGTGGATCCTTTCATAGTCATTCATTTATACGTTTAGTTACAGCCTGATCCAGCTAATGTTATGGCTGTGAGCGAGGTGAGCATCTCAGTTTCACACTTTCTGTCTTTGGTCTTCTACCCTTCCCAAGCCTACCAATCTGGTCTAGCAGGGAGGAGGACAAGAAGAAGAAGGTAAGAGCAGCGAGCCAGGATAGGCCAGCACTCCAGAAAGATGAGAAGCACCCCCTCCACCTTGCTGCTCTCTGTCCTTTAACGTGCTTCGTCCTTTTGTGCGTTGGGAAATAGGAGAGAAAGACAGCTGAAAACAAGGTCAGGATGAAAACAGAGGCAGAGGACAGAGGCAGGCAGCCTCTCTGTTTCACAAGGCTTCTCCCTGTTTCTTCTTGCCAGTCTCTTGGGATTGGGCAATGTGAGCATGGATGGAGCTGGCATTACCTGAGGGCAGAGCCATACCTGGCTCCAAGCACACCCAAGGGTGGCTTCTGCAGATACTTGCAGTGTGGGTTAGGGTTAGCTAACCCTGACCAGCTGAGACCTTCCTGGGTCCTCTTGTTATGTACTGTACCTTGTGCTGGGCTTTCTGAGAAGGCTACTGTCTGAAGCTGGTAGGTCCAGCCCCACCACAAGGCTTAAAATCTCAAATGTGGGCCTGGAAGTCACATGCACCTTGGCTTTAAAATCTGCCTCCCTTCAAACATGGGAGAGACAGACAGAGTTTGTTCCTGACAAGTCTAAAGGCACTCTGCCCATTCTCATCAAGGGCGCTTGCTTCTTTGGATGACGGCCAGTCCAGTCCTAACCCTCTGCTGGATTAGGCAGGCTGACTGGCCTGCCCCATAGACAGCATGGGGTTGGGGCAGGCTGCAGCTCAAACCTGGGCAAAGGGAATTTATTCCCCTTGGCCTGGGTAAGGCAGCAGTGGCCAGAATGGGGCTACTTGGACCTGCACCTCCAAAGTCAGCTGTGCAAACTCAAGCAGCCCAGATTGGGGCTTAGGGTTCAGTGCATGGGCCCGCCTTCCCCTCCCCGGGCTGAGCTCGGCCAGCCTTACCTGGTTGCCGCAGGGCCCAGGAATTGGCACTGGGCGGCCAGTGCATGCACAGCCATTCCTGGCTCACAGCACACCTGGGGGCAGGGTGATGTGACCACGCCCCTGGCGTGGCTGCCGTGCCCCCCTGCGCCGCCTGGCCATGGCTCCCAGTGCCGACAATCACTCGATTAAGGAGTGATCCGAGCACAAGGGAGGGCAGGGGGCCAACAAGTGCACGGGCTTTTCTGCGCTGCTGCGCCTTGCCACTGCCAGCGCCCATCACGTTTGCCACCCCCGCAGCACCCTCCCTCTGCCTCTGAGTGCATGTCCACGCACTGTCCTCACCTGCTTAAGAGCTGTGGCAAATGAGCTTCACAGGATGTTTGCAGCACTCCTGGGCCAGTACCGGGGACTTGCACCAGCCCATTGCGAGCTCTGGACTGTGCTCCGTATGTTCCAGTGCTGAGTCTTAGCTGAGAAATAGATGTTGGCTGGCACTACTGAGTCTTGGCAAGTAGGAGGACCCAGTGAGGTCCAACGACCTTGTGCAGCAGCAGAGGGCAGAATCTGGGTCTTGGAGAATAATATTGTGCTTCTTTTGGGTAAAATCCTTGTTTCTGCAGTGGAGATTTTTGTTAAGAAAGGGCTGCAGGCTAATAGAGCCTATTAATAATAACCATCATAATTAGCAAAATGCTGCATCTGTTATGTGCAGCCTTTCAATTCCAAGATCACAAAGCACTTTACAACAGTTAACTAATTAAGTCTTTCAACACCCATGAGGCCTCCTCTAATCTATGGTAGCCGAATGTCTCTAGTGTTAAAACAAAGCCATTTGAAACTGGGGAAGGTGAACTGAAAACTCAAAATAAAAACCAGTGATTTTTTTGAAAGCACAGCTCATAACTCCTATTATGCCAGAGGTCCTTGTCTTCCCTGCCTATTGAGGTTATAGGTAATTTTGTTCTAAATGTATTTGCTTCTTGCAGCAGCTCTTGATGTATGCAAGCCTTCCTTCCTATCAAAGTCATCAGTGTCATTTTGGATAAGCTTGCACATGATGAGACTGAGGTGACATATACTGTTCATCATTTTTATAAATGAAGGCTCATGGGTTGAGACTATGATGTGCAAGTTGTGGCCTACTGAACATAGTGTGGGTTTAATTTGTTGCAGAGGTGCCAGTGAACTAAGAACGTAAGAAGAGCCCTGTTGGATCAGGCCAAAGGCCCATCTAATCCAGCTTCCTGTATCTCACATTGGCCCACCAGATGCCTCAGGGAACACAAGACAATTAGATACGTGCATCTCATTGCCACTTCCCCGCATCCGGCACTCCAATGTAGCCTACCTCTACACTAATAATCCATGGCCTGTAGCCTGTGATAGACTTTTCCTACAGAAATCTGTCTAGTCCACTTTTAAAGGCATCTAGGCCAGATGCCATCACCACCTCCTGTGGTAAGAAGTTCCACAGATTAATTACCCGCTAGGTAAAAAAGTATTTCCTTTTATCTGCTTTAACTCTCCCAACAATGGACTTGTCCTCCAGAAATCAGTCCAATTTCCTTTATCCATTCTCTCTCTCCCCAACACTCAATGTTAGTGGATGTCCCCTGGTTGTGGTATTGTGAGAGAGGAAAAAGAACCTCCCTCTGAGAGCAGCGCTTCTGCACTTTTGGGTATTGTGATTAAAGAAATGTGCTATGTATCAAATCCATAAAAGTTCAGGAACCTTGTCCCTTTCTGTCCTTGTCCTTTCTGTCACCCCCCCTAGGGAGTTTAGCACATAGAGTGACAATTTTAGACTGCTGACTGAACAAATGACCTTTTGCTAGAGGAAGTTAAATCATAAACCACAGACCTAGCTAAGTCTGGTCCAGACTTTTGCTGAAGCAGTAACAAGTGTAACCTATGTAATGCAAAATGATGAACTGTTATGTACGGAGCTAAGTATGTGGTAAAATGCTAAAGATAATCATTACTAATGGGAGGCAACTCCGGGAAGTTAGGCTTTTATAAGGAAGAACTTACCAACTGTAAAAGTGTCTCTAAAGCTTTGGAAACTATTCCCTTTAGACACCCAGCTAAAGTGCGAGCTGAAATAAAGGCTTCTTGAACTTTTGCAAAGATCCGGGTCTTGTTTTCATGGATGGGGGTGCCTAACAGGGGTACCTAACACCTCTATCCACTTTATCCATCCCATGCATAATTTTGTATGTCTCAGTCAAGTCCCCCCTCAGGCCCCTTCTTTCTAGGCACCTGGGGGGGGAATGATCCCATGAAACTTGGGGGCTCCAAAAAGCCCACTCCAAGAAACTCCATCCCAAAGCTCATCTCCAAATTTTAGCTTTATGTTTGCTGGCATCTCTTCCCCCTTTCCTCTCTCTGCTTTCCCCACAATATGCTCCCCTTCCCTTTCTGGCCTCTGTTTCTTCCCTAGCACAATCACAGTGCCATCCAGCACCCCTTGAGCTGGGTGTGCTGGCTCCCTATCCCTTGTGCCAGCTCCCGAGTACTGCAAACGTGCCGTAACGCACAGTCGCAACTACTTGGGAGGAGGCTGAGCCAGTGCATGGACGTGTGCCAGGAGCAGGGAGGTTTGTTCTGTCCAGTGCAGGCCGGCACAGGGTTGCTGCTCAAATTTGCGTACGCCATTCCATGGGCACAGATCCAAGTAGCCCCATAGGGCTGGCTGGTGCATGGCACGAGATAAGGGGAGTGAAATCCTAATAGCCCAAGTTGTGCTCTGTGGCCTATTTAAGGCACAAAATGGTTCTTGCTGCAGGGATGAGCATTTAAAAAGGCAAATAACCAAAACAAGAGAGTATGGGGATCTTCTTTATTTCTCCTGCACAGGCAGGCTGATCCCTCTGCTCAGCAAGCAGGGAAAGTGCAGTGCCTCACAGTTTCAAATTGCATTTTTATATCCCCCTCACAAACTGTGTTCAGTGCAAAATTACTGGCAGGGACTGGGCCCCTGAAGTCTGTGTCAGGCTGAGATTGTGCAGAGCAGGCTGACCTGCATGGAAGGTGGGGGGGAGTACAAGGAGAGCAAAAGGACAAAGTTACATACTTCAGGTTTCAGGCAAAAGAATTTCGATGGCAGTATTTTTATTCGGCTACAGACACAGCCTGCTCCTAACCTGCCCTGGATAAAATGACCTGCCTGCCGGTTGACCTGCCTGTTCCAGTGCATGGCAGGATTGCACCCTGAGTGAGCTTAGCAGCCCACACCCAGGGAAGGGGAACTTGTAGTCAGTTGGCTGCAATCATTGCTGGCTTCCAATGGAAAAAAAGGCAGAGCATCTGCATCTACAATTGCTGGGGAGGTAGCAGGCAGAACTGCCTCAGTAGTTTAGGCCAGTAGGTCCCAAAATCCTACAAGGGAGTTGGGAACCCCATAAGCAGATGTGGGGGTGGGGCTAAGGCAGAAATGCAATCCTCAGAATCACACTGCTGCCGGGGACAGAAGGTTTTCCCTCAGGAACCTGGTGGGCCGCTGTGAGATACAGGAAGCCGGACTAGATGGGTCTTTGGCCTGATCCAGCAGGGCTCTTCTTATGTTCTTCTATTAGAAGCACTGGCTTCTGGGGGCGGGGTCTCTACGGGGAGCCCCACGTTAGCCTCCACAGTGCTCCCCAAGCCTCAGAATGTGTAAAAAAAGCTATCACAACCTACTTCCATTTTTGCAATTGAAAACCAGAAGTGCGTTCTGATAGCACTGCAACAGCTTTTGAGGCTTGGGGTGCCCTTCAATGGTGTCAGAAGGGCTCCTCTCACCCCCCCCCCCCCGGAGGCTGGCACTTTTAATATAAGGTTTAAAACCCCCTTCTGTCCCCAGGGACTCTGGGGATGGCGTTGCTGCCTTTGCCCTCTCTGCCTCTTAAAGAGGCTTGGGCCAGTGCTTCCCAGGCTGGTGGGTCACAACCCACCGGTCTGGGAAACCCTGGGTTAGGCTGCAATAACGGATGGCTTCCAATAAAACAGGCAGGGCCCCTGCATCAGCATGTCCTGGAGAGGCAGAAGGCAGAGTTGGCTCAGCTCTGTTAACAATGAAACCATGAAAACAGCAGGGAGCCTGTGCAAAGGGCCCAGTCTCTTCAAAGCAGCAGGGGAGGCAGCTATCAAGCTGCCTCAGGGGTGGATCACTGAGCCCGCCCTAGTGGGGGAAGGAGAGGTTATTTATTTATTTATTTATTTCTGAAGGGAGAGCAAGTGAGGGAGTGAGCTTCAATGAAGGGAAGACCCATGGAGAGAGAGACCTCCATCTCTCTCCCTCCCTCCCTCCCTCCCTCCCCCTCCCCCCCTCTCTCTGTGTGTTCATTTGGCTGTGCCCAAGCCTGGACCCAAGCACACATCACTGTTTTCCTCCTATGAGGTTGGGCCACAGCCAGGTCAGCAAGAGAGCACCTGCTTTGCATACTGAAGCTCAGATTTAGCCAGCTGATGGAAAGATGTGGACCTGAGGAGAACTCTTGAAGAGGGGCTGCCACTCAAAAGAGATGCTACTGGGCAGTGGACAACACAAGTGGATGCAGTTTCATCATATCTGCATAAATAAACATGCCATCAGAGAAAGGAGGAATCAGAAATCTTACATATAAATGGGAAAAGAGCTTCTTTCTCAACCAATTTGTGCTCAGACCTACAACCTGGCCCTCTTCCTAGGTCTGAATAATGCAGGCAAAAAGAAGCTGTTGATTTCGCTGATGAGGAGAGTTCTGGACTACCTTCAGTACATTTCTCTAGGACAATGATTTTCAACCAGGGTGCCGTGGCATGCCAGTGTGCTGCCAAAGGTCCACGGGGGTGCGTGAGCAGTGATGTCATCCGAGCGCGCCAACTACCGGAATGCTCGGATGATTGACAGCCCTCCGCCCCTATGGCGGAGGGCTGCCATGCCCCCCCAAGCCTCACTGCGCCGGAATCGCTCCATTTTAGAGCGATTCTGGACGCAAGGGAGGGTGGGAGGGCCCAACAGCAGCTCGCCCGTCCTCCGGAGAGGCGGCGCGGCCTGGGACCTCCGCGGAACTAGCGGAACAGAGTACCGGGCCGTTCCGCCTGGATGACGCCTCTGTGCATGAGGAGTTTGGAGTACTGGTGGTTGAAAATAACTGAAAAGCTCTTTGGGGGTTTACAGCTCTGCTTTTAGGGCTACTGTCCGTGGTAATGAATTATCAGTTCTACTTCCTCCACTTTTGAGTTGGTGGGGACATACAAGTTTTTACTAGAGGCAGCTTCCCTGAAAACAAAGCCACAGAACCTGGAAGAGTCTTTGAGAAGCAGGAAGTGACATCACAAAAAGTGAAGACTGTAGAGAAGACCCCAGAGGTCTATGTGTTGTGAAGAAAAACGTTGGAATTGCTGCTCTGGGATCTCACTTCCTGTATCTTCCTGTATCTCACCAGCAGCAACCGTGGCGCCCCCTTCACCTGAATCACATGCATCACTGTGGACAACCTCCTGAGCCACTTGAATGAAGAGAGAGGCGCAAATGGATATGCGTATAAGGATGTTGCATCTGTACAGAGGTTTTCTTTGGGCATTTGAGTCTTGAATAGCTTCAACTCATTTCCCAACAGATTTGCCCACAAAATGCTCCTCCTTGTTGACTTCATTTCATTTACTGAATGTTATTTCCAGATGTCCTTCATTTGGGGGCTTTTTTAGTTGTCAAGATGTTAGCTCCTCAATAAATGCTGAAATTTTTGATTGTTCTGCTGTCTTGAAAACCATTTAATTGGATAGTATTTTCCACTCTCGACTTGATTTTTATTAACAATGACAGCAAAATCCATAAGTGCCCTTGAAGGTTCAAATGTGAGGCTGACAGAGCTATCAGAACTGCTCAGCACTGTGTGTTAAATTCGATATGCCAACTTCTCTCCTTCTACCATGACCAACTTTAGATGCTCGGCTTCTTAAAATGTGGAATATTCTTGGGCTGTAATCCTATACACACTAACGGGAGAAAGAGTAATTGAACTCAATAGAACTTACTTTTGAGTAGAAACACATAAGAACATAAGAAGAGCCCTGCTGGATCAGGCCAAAGGCCCATCTAGTCCAGCTTCCTGTATCTCACAGTGGCCCACCAGGTGCCTAAGGGAGGCAGGAGACAACAAGATGCTTGCATCCTGTTGCCACTCCCTTGCACCTGGCAGTCTGAAGTAAGGATGTTGCACCACCCATCATGGCCTATAGCCCACGATGGACTTTTCCTCCAGAAATCTGTCCAGTCCCCTTTTAAAGGCATTTAGGCCAGATGCCATCACCACCTCCTGTGGCAAGGAATTCCATAGCTTAATTACCCACTGGGCAAAAAAGTATTTCCTTTTATCTGTTTTAACTCTCCCAACACTCAATTTCAGTGGATGCCCCCTGGTTCTGATATTGTGAGAGAGGGAAAAGAACATCCCTCTATTGACTCTATACCTCCCGTGCATAATTTTGTATGTCTCAATCATGTCCCCCCTCAGGCGCCTTTTTTCCAGACTGAAGAGCCCCAAACGCTGCAGTCTTTCTTCATAAGGGAGGTGCCCCAGCCCCGTAATCATTTTTGTTGCTCTCTTCTGCACCTTTTCAGCTCCAGTATGTCCTTTTTGAGATGTGGTGACCAGAACTATACACAATATTCCAGGTGTGGCCTTACCATTTATTTGTACAATGGCATGATAATATTGGCTGTTTTATTCTCAACCCCTTTTTTTAATTACTCCAAGCATGGAATTGGCCTTCTTAATTACTCCCACACACTGGGTTGACTCCTTCATCGAGTCGTCCACCAGCACCCCAAGATCTCTCTTCTGAGCTGTCACAGACAACTCAGAACCCTTTAGCCTATAGGTGAAGTTTTGATTTTTTTGCCCCAGTGTGCATCACTTTACACTTCTCTACGTTGAAACGCATTCTGCCATTTTGCTGCCCATTCCCCCAAATTGGGGAGATCCTTCTGGAGCTCTTCACAATCCCTTCTGATTTTTACCACCCAGAACACCTAGGAACACCATCCAGAACATCTAGGAATACCTAGAATCTGACTGTTGCAAAGCATCTCTTTAAGGATGGAGTAAAAACCACAGCAATGACAGGGAGAAGGAACTTAAGATGATAGAGGAATGGTCAGAGACCAACAGCGCAAGAGGAAGGATACACACCAAATAGTCATGTGGTTGCAGTAATTAACACATCAAGCTTTCTTGTACAATTATCTGAAGAGGTGACTAAATGGAATGGGTTAAATTTGATCTATATCCTCAATGAGTGCTAAATCTGTATCTCTGAGCTTGCCACTTCAGATAGTGATGGGGGCTCATATGATGAAATATTTTTCCATATTTAAAAAAATCTATGCACCTAGAAAACTAAAAGCCCGATCCTATGCTGGCTATTTCCAGTGGAATCGACCTGCGTGTGGTCGAAAAGGTGCCACACAGCAGGTTGCAGCTGGGTGCAGGCCAGTGCCACTGGGGGCGGGTCCTCTGCTGGCAGGCCTCCACGGGCACTGGAGTGTCAACCAGGGTAAATGAACCGCTGGGAGGTGGGGGAGGATTAATTTGGGGGAGGAGGAGGAGGAGGTGTTTGGACAGCGGGAGGGAGGCCCGGGGGTGATTCAGGCCCAAGAGGGGGCAGGGACTGCAGCAAAAGCTGCCACAGTGCATCCTACGCCCCCATGCCTGAGAGCCCCACTTGTTCTCCTCGAACCTGCACCCGCTGTTAAGCTGGCACAAATCAAAATGGACCCACAGGGGCTGCCTGCATGGGAGACCTCTGGCTGCCTCCTTGGTGCTGCTGTATCATGGGGTGGTAAGCTGAATAGGGTTAGGGTGCCCGATGTCAAGAAGAAGACTGAGCAAAGTCCTCCTTCCTAATGCCTGCTGCCTGATTGACAGTGTACAGATTCTTCAGTCCTATAGTCCCTGCCTAAAGCCAGAAGTGGAACAGCTCAGACATGATGGACGGTCTGCAGAAGGTGAGGAGCACAATTCCATGTGCAGAGCCAACCACTCAGGTGCAGTGGTGTGCACAGGCTCCATCTTAGTTCTCTGTTGAAAGAACAGCTGGGGGACAGACTGGGTGCAACCCCTCCCAACTGGTGGCATTCTCTGTACATGCTACATTGCTTCAACGAGGCTTGAGTGCATGACTGACTCGGTCACAATCCTATCCTAACCCCCCCCCACACACACATCAGCGCTGATATAGCCATACCAAAAAGGCACGTACTGCATCCTGTGGTGGGGGCGGCAACTTGAGGGCAAACAGGAGGTAATACAAATTATTTTTTACTTTTCTCGTAAGCCCTGGAGCCAGCTATGAGTCTCCTCCGATATACGCCACTTATGTTGGCGGCATATCCAAATCTGTGGAACTCCTTGCCACAGGACGTGGTGGCGGCATCTGACCTAGGTGCCTTTAAAAGGGGACTGGACAGATTTCTGGAGGAAAAGTCCATCGTGGGCTATAGGCCATGATGGGTTGCGCAACCTCCTTATGTTAGTAGTAGGCCTCTTCAAAATGCCAGGTTCAGGGGAATCTTGAAGGCATCTTGTTGTCTCTTGTGCACCCTGAGGCATCTGGTGGGCCACTGTGAGATAAAGGAAGGTGGACGAGATGGGCCATTGACAGGGTTCTTCTTATATTCTTATATGTCCAAAGACAAAAAAAAGGAATGGGGAAGTTTACAAAAAGGGGGATAGGATCTGGAATGCACCATTGCTGCAAGATCTACCTTTTCTGCCACCTGGTTACTTCCCCTCCCAACCCAGAAATGCCCCTGTTCCTCCCAAAATTCACTCCCACCACCAAGTCACCAGCGCTTGTGGATGATGGCCGCTGGAGTTCATGTGTGGTGCCAGCCATTGTGCTGAATTGGGGCCCTCTGGTTCAGCTGGTAGACAGGAGTGGGCCATCAGTCAGGCACATTAGTCTGTCCAATTATTCCCATTTTACAAAAAGGAAACTGATGGTGAGGCTGAACTTCCTCCAAGTGATGTCATGGCCAGTCTCAGTTCAAGTGTTCATTGGACTACATGCCTTCTGCCTGGGCTGAAGCTGGGAGGATGACCATGTTCCTATCTTTTTTTAATAGCATTGCCTGCCTGTATCCTTTTACTCTTTTTAACTGCAGCTTTAATAACAACAGTTAAGAAGCTGAAGTACACCCCAAAGGCCATTTACAATAAGCCATTCTGCTGGCTACTCAATTTTGATAGTTGCATTTTTTTTTCTAAGTGAGCTTGACATCCATGGCAGCAGAGACGTATGCTGCAAGTAATGGGCATTGAGGGCCTTGTGCCAAGACGCCTTTGTGGCCAGGCACTGAACATTGGTGCTCTGGCTGCATCTGTGCTGCTCCCAGCTAGGTCCACAGATGCTGCCCTGTCTTTTCACTCTCTTACACATCAGGGGAAAGATGCTGCCAATTACACAGTATATCCATCCATTCTGTTACGTGGCAGTTCATGCTCTAATCAAAAACACAGTGCTAGAGGTTGGCAATTGAGGTGAAACATTTCCTGTGTCTGATGTGAAGGCGGAACAGCAGACACATAACGACTGATGTCTCCTCCCGGGCACAGTATTTCTCACACAAGTCTGCTGAGGCTCTCGTCATTTTGGCAGGCTTGGCTACTGAAGGTGATAATTCTGCATCAGTTCCATGGCAGGAAGTAAATGTGGCATGTTTGAATGATGGCTTTTAAAAATAGCAAGCTAGGACACCAAAGGGCATCACTGTAGACAACTTGCATTTTAGGCTAGACTCAGAAATACTGGAGCACGTCCTTTTTCCTTCAGAGACTATGTGATCAGATGCCTGGAACTACCAAGCTGACCCCCTCCCAGGACCAATCCACCTACCTCCACCTTTGCTGTGGCCATCCTCCCATCCCTTCCCAACCCTCCTTGCCCTTACCCGGCCCCTGCACCAGATGGACTTTGTCTGGCGGGCATCTCTGGGGGCACCGGCAGCAGTGGGAGGGCTCTGGCCTAGTCTTCGCACTGTTGCACAGCACCTCACAGCGTTTTTGCAACGACCAGAAGGCCTGGTGTGCCAGCAGCACATGTGTTCCACTGGCAGGCCATCTGGACAGGATCGGGCCCTTAAAGAAGGAGCCTTTTGGCCTGGCGTCACGCTTTCCACCTGGCTCCAGTTTTTCCAAGGGCATTGAGGTGCCAGTGAACGGGGACGTGGGAATGAGCGGTCGTCTGGTATGGAGGACCCTGATCCTTCAGGAGCTGCTGGCTCAGGGAGTGCCTCAGGGTCAGAGACTCCTGACTCAAATGAGTCTGAAGGGGTCAGGCAGGTTCACGGCAGACGGGCTCATCATCCGCACCCACTGCCCACGAAAGCTAAATGAAACTCAGTGTGCGTCAGCCGTGTACAGCACTTAGAAGGAGAGCTAGAGCAGGGTGATCGGACACAATGCGGGACGGAGCGCCTCTGCCGTTCACCTTTGTGCAGAAGAGGGAATTTTGTCAGGCACAGCGGAACATGGAAGGGTTAAAAAGCAGCACCTGCCAACATTCCCTCTTCTGTGCAAAGGCACTGCATAGAGCCGAGATGGCGAACCGATGGCAGGCGTGCCACGGGGGGCACGCAAGAGGTTGCCTGATTCCGGCTCACTAGAGGCCGATTCTGGCTCACTGGAAGCGCCGCCGAGCCTGATGTGGGCCGAGGCTGCGCCTGTGCCTTCCCTGCCCTCCCTGCCCTCCCCCTTCCGCGCAGCCTCCCTTTCCCCCTCTGGGCTCTGGGGCACCAGCCGCCTGGGGAAGGTACGGTGCTGAGGGGCGGGCGGGCGCCGCGTGGGCTGGCAGGGCCGGGGAGGGTGGAGGTGATCCGGCGCTTCCCTGCAGGTGGGCGGGCTGGCAGGAAGAGCCGCGGGGGTTGGAGCCACATGGCCAGCCGGCTGTCTCAGTCAGTCAGTCAGTCAGTCAGTCAGCCACTCGCCGGGTGCCGCTTCCCTCCCCTCCCTCCACGGCCCGTCCGCTTTATCCAGGCTCTCTCACTCCGTCAGTCACTAACTGGTGCCGCTTCCCTCCCCCCCCTCTCAGCCCCGTCTGCTGCAACCAGTACTGTCAAGTACGCCAAGGATATCCGATTTATCAAGGCCAGCGTGTGTGTGTGTGTGTGTGTGTGTGTGTGTGTGTGTGTGTGTGTGTGTGTGTG
>JAJKFI010000057.1:6642561-6653598 GCA_029204185.1 Lerista edwardsae | reverse complement strand
GTGTGTGTGTGTGTGTGTGTGTGTGTGTGTGTGTGTGTGTGTGTGTGATGCTATCCTTAAATTGCTCTGAAGGAAAGACTCACAGTCTTACCTATGCCAAAATACTTTCAGGTTGATGCTACTCTATGGCATCTTAAAAGCTAACGAATGTTTTGCAGCAAAAGCTTTCATCTCCATCAGATGCATGAAAAAAAGTCTTCTGTAAGGAAACATACATAGACATGGATATTCCTTTTAAAAATTTAAGCGGCAGTATGACTCAGCAAGGGAATTGAAACAATGTGGATCTTTTAGTGAGCTTAACACGAAGCAAGGTAAGGACAGTGACAACTAAAAATTAGTGATAATGCCGGTGTAACAACACCAAACTCATGTGATAAGAAGTCTGTGGGGGATTCACCCCACCGTGTTAATTAGCTTGGACAACCGTATGAGGTTTTTTTTTTTTTTTCTAAATTAAAACCTCAGTATTCAGGTTTAATTGCAGTATTGGCACTTCAAAGAAAAAAAAGTTGGTTTTGTGTTGCCGTTTGGGCACTTGGGCTCAAAAAGTTTTGCCGTCACTGGTATAGAGGCACTATCAGTGGTGGGATTCAAATAAATTAACAACCAGTTCTATGTCCTTCAGGGCGGCCACTGCCTTTCTTCCCTCTCCCAACCTAAAATTAGCAACCAGTTCTGCAGCACTGGTGAGAACTGGCTGAATTTCACCACTGGGCGCTATGTCCCCTATTGTATCTGGTCACCCTGTTCTAGATCCCACCCAGATTCTAGTCCGGCTTCCTGGTCCACATAGTGGCCAATAATTACATAGCTACAGACTCTCAGGGCCAATCCTAATAGCCCCATCATCAGTGGTACATGAAGACCTCTGCACAATTAAATAGGCTTGTAAGCATGTCCTAAGGCACGTTCACGATCCTGTTCAAGCAAGCACCGCTCAGGCTGGGCCAGTGTTCAGGAGCACCCAAATGCCAGCCAAAGGCAAGGAGATTCAGGATGGGGGAGGCAGGGAATGGGCAGAACTGGGCAGGGGGAGAGGAGGATTGGGCCCATGAGGGAGGGGGCAAGGGCAGTGGCCATTCAAACAGGGGAGGAGAGCCGAGGAGACCCATTGCTGCTGGCTGCAGTCAGTCACCCTGGGGGAGGAGGACTGAGGAGACCTCTTGCAGTATCCCAGCAGGGCTAGGATCCAGTGCCTGCTTTTCCGGTGCTACTGGAGCCCTGGGTGCTGCCAGGCTCAGGGTTGGGCTGCCCAATCCAACTGATGGACAATGTGAAGGGTTTTGGGAGTTGTGAAGGATTCTGGGAACTCTGGGAATGGTCTCAGGCCAAATGGCAGGCGAGCTGCTTGCTGTGAGAAAGAGGTGATTGTAAAACCTAATTGGCGCCAGGAAGGTTATTATCAGTGAGGGTGAGAATAGGGAGGGAGTAAACCTTCAAGGTTGTTGTGGCCAGTTGACCGCCCAAAAAATGCCAAGCAGCTGTTGTAAATCTGGGATGAAATGAGCCTGACACTAACCAGAAGGAGGATTGAGAACACCTGGGAAGGGGAGAGTTGGGTATAATAGAAGGATAAGATTCTGGGGTCTTTAGTCAGTTTCTGGATAGAGACTGCCTTATCATGTTGCCTTAAACTGAAGAGGAAATAATGCTGAGTTGCGCAACGAGAACATCCAGCTAAGAGAGGCATGTAAGACAGCCTGTGTTGAATGTCTGTAAGTTAGAATTAAGCTAGCCTTTTGTTGTTTTGTATTCTGTATTGTATTTGCTGACAATTCCCTGTAGCCAAGTTTGGGAATATTTACCCTTTTAATAAACATTTTTTACGTTGGTTGAACTGATTGGAGTACGTTGGTGTTGTGTGGGGAAGACAGTCTGATGCTGGCTACATCCAGAGACCGCTATCACATTTGTTTGTACTCCAGGCAATCTTGAGATAGTGGGTTTGGAAGGCAGGTTGTTGCCTGGCCTCCGTGAACGTCCTGCCCCTTCTCGGGCTTGCCTTTCACAGACAACCACCTTCGCATCTGGCCCCTGACATTTCCAGAAGCATTGGTCTGGGTGTCATTGGGAAAAAGATGCTCAACCAGGAACTTGGTCTGATCAAGCAAGCCTCCTCTCCTGTACAAAAATACTCAAAGGAAGAGTTGTAAAGGCAGGCAAGGAGCTGTGCCCTTCCCCATCTCAAACACATCCTGATCTAACAACAGCAATTATCCTTACCATGTAAAGAAAATAATATAAAAGATTACACCAGATACCTCCCTCTCTCTCTCCTTCTCTCTCTCTCTTTGAATCTGAGTCTTCCTGGGTAAGCTTCTTTGAAAACTCCATGCTTGGCAATTCAGTAATGGCTTTTAAAACACAACATTTGCTATTGATTTTCACATCATTAAGATGACAATTACTGGAAATGCAGAGAGGTAGGATGTGTTGTTAATATGACAGGAGATAAAGCACCCAGGGACTGGGAAAACAAGACAAATTCCAATTAGCACTTGGCTAGAGGCAACTTTCATACTCATGGCAGAATCCAATTGCTGCAAAACCACGAAAGATTCTTCTGCAGCCCTTCTTCCAGGCATGAGGAGTAGTGAGTGAGAAGGGGTGGTGTCAGTCAAGAGCACAGGAAACATTTAGGTGGCTGAGGGCATGTGGAGGAAGAACGACCACGTGTAGTACTATTTGGGAGATAAGGGCAGAAGGCTGGGTGGGGCATGCCAACTTTGAAGGCAAAAACAAAAGAAGAGTTTATGCTGATCATGGAAATGGGTGGGAAGCCAATGTAAGGATGCAGAAACATAGAGTCATCTACAAGTCATCGAGTCCAACCCCCTGCCTGTAGCAGGAAATCCTCCCAGAGCATCTCCAGCAGCTGCCTGTCAAGCCTCTGCTTGAAAGTCTCCTGTGAGGGAGAATCTACCACCTCCCTCAGAAATCTGTTCCACTATCGACCCACCTTTACCATCAGGAATTTCTTTCTGATGTCCAATGGGAATCTGCTCTCTTGCAGTTTGTACCTATTGGACCTACTGTCAGAGGCACATGAGAACAAATTTGTCCCTTCTTCCATATGGCAGCCCTTCAGGTTTTTGAAGAGTATCATACCACATCTCAGCCCTCTCTTCTCCAAGCTAACATACCAAGTTCCCTAACCTGTTTTCCAGCCCCCTGATCATCTTCATTGCTCTTCTCTGAACCAGCTCCAGTTTAGCTGCATCCTTCTTGAACTGAGCTGCCCAGAATTGGACACAATACTCCAGGTGAGGTCTCACCAATGCAGAATAAAGCAAACCATAACTTCTTGCAATGTGGAAGCTATGGTTCGATTAATGCAGGCTAAAATTGCATTAGCCTTGTTTGCAACTGTATCACACTCCTGACTCATGTTCATCTTGTGATCCACTGCAACTCCCAGATCCCTCTCACATGTTGTGCTGCCAAGCCAGGTTCCAACCATTCTAGAAGAACCTTCTTCTTTGCCTATGTAGAACCTTGCATTTGTCCCTGTTGAACTTCATCTCATTCCTTTCAGCCCAGTATTACATGTTGTCAGGTCTTCCTGAAGACTCGTCATATTCTTTATGTGTTGCCAACACACAGAGATGATTTCAATGCAAAGGCTGCTGGCATGTTCCACCTATTGACTGTGAACCTATTGACAAATGGCTGGGGTTGTCAGGCCTTTCCTTGGACGCCTGGCCAGACACGCTATCATTACCTTGTGTGGTGAGAGCCAGATGTTCCCTAGGACCCCTCAGGCCCCAGATTCACCTGTTACTGTGGCCTCAAGCTCTGATGCCTACCAAATGGTTCTTCCTTGGTTGGGGGTGGAAATGGCCAATGCTATAGGTCAATGACAGCCCGTTCATCCAGTGCCTTGAGGTAGGTTGCATCAGCTGCAGATTGCAAAAGGGTCTAAGAAGGCCATGAATTTGGGGTGCTTTTTATCCCCCTCTGCCACTGCTACCACCTCCAATCTGCTGCCAAAGCAAGCACACTGGTCTGCTTCCTGCTCACTTGAGTGAGAAGCAGATCATTTCCCTATTTTTTGTGCACCACCTATGCTGCTATGGAACCCGGAAGTGCTGGACTGCCAGTTTCATTCACTTGGACAGCACAAGAATTTTTGCTGTTCCTGTAAATGAAGCCAGAAAGTCCCGGATTTCAGAGCAGTGCTCAGGCAGCTTGGTAAGCACGGTAAGCATGGTTTCAGGTCATGGCCTGGACCTGCCATCAACACATGGCAGTTCTGTGATGAAGAAAATGTACAGCATTATGAGTGAGTGAGTGTGTGTGTGTGTGTGTGTGTGTGTGTGTGAGAGAGAGAGAGAGAGAGAGAGAGTGTGTGTGTGTGTGTGTGTGAGAGAGAGAGAGAGAGAGAGAGAGAGCGCTTGGACATTTTCCTCTCTTTCACATAATACTATAATTTAGAGTACTGTTTAACTGTTTAAATGGAGCAACAGTAGATGTTGCCGGCATAAGGAAGCACAGCTTGGCATAATGCATAGATAAACAGTTGACTGTGGCAAGATGTGGCAATGGTCATAATACTTTGTTGTTTTTAAATCAGAGTTAAGACAGATTCATGTTGTTGTTGTTGTTCCATCGCTAAGTCGTGTCTGACTCTTCGCGACCCCATGGACCACAGCACACCAGGCCTCCCTGTCCTCCACTAGCTTCCGGAGTTCACCCAATTTCATGTTCATCGCTTCAGTGACACAGTCTAACCATCTCATCCTCTGCCGCTCCCTTCTCCTTTTGCCTTCCATCTTTCCCAGCATGAGGGTCTTTTCTCAAGAGTCCTCTTTTCTCATGAGGTGGCCAAAGTATTTGAGCTTCAGCTTCAGAATTTGTCCTTCCAGGGAGCAATCAGGCTTGACTTCCTGGAGGATTGACCGATTGGATCTCCTTGCAGTCCAGGGGACTCTCAAGAGTCTTCTCCAACACCATAATTCAAAAGCATCTA
This sequence comes from Lerista edwardsae, assembly GCA_029204185.1. NCBI lineage: Eukaryota > Metazoa > Chordata > Lepidosauria > Squamata > Scincidae > Lerista > Lerista edwardsae. The sequence continues at coordinate 6,648,626 of JAJKFI010000057.1, read as the reverse complement.
TTCTTCGGTGCTCTGCCTTCCTTATGGTCCAGCTCTCACATCCATACATTGCTACTGGGAAAATCATAGCTTTGACTAAGCGAACCTTTGTTGGCAGGGTGATGTCTTGGCTTTGTATTAAGTTGTCTAGGTTTGCCATAGCTTTCTTCCCAAGAAGTAAACGTCTTTTGATTTCATGGCTGCAGTCACCATCTATGGTGATCTTGGAGCCCAGGAAGATAAAGTCTGTCACTGCTTCCATTTCTTCCCCTTCTATTTGCCAGGAAGTGATGGGAGTGGTGGCCATGATCTTAGTTTTTTTAATGTTGAGCTTCAAGCCAATTTTTGCACTTTCCTCTTTCACCCTCATCAGAAGGTTCTTTAGGTCTTCCTCACTTTCTGCCATTAGAGTGGTGTCGTCTGCATATCTGCATATCAGTTTCATGGGGCCATGGCTATTAGCCAGCACAGCTAAATGGAAGCCCCAGCATACATCTAAATGTTAAGTCCTGAAGACGGGCAGGGTTATGTACAGCCTTTCTATCCTGAAAGTTTATAGCCTTTCTATCCTGATTCCTGAAAGTGTCTGGCTAGTCATTCTCAGGAGCAAAAGGATTAGATAGATCAGGGCTATCGAGCATAAGGCCGATCGGCTGAACACAGCCTGTGAAAGCTTTTTATCTGGCTCTCGGCTCTCCCAGCACCAACACCTGCTGGCCTCAGCTGCTGAGCTATGCTGAGGGGTCACTGCTGAAAGGGCAGCCCACATGCTAGCTGGGCTCTCCCATACCTTGAAAATATGGTCAAAATTTGCGAATTTCCTGCCACTTGCAGCTAATGCTTTCCTGACCTGCTTAGTGACATCACTTCCTGCTTAATTTTGTCACTTCCGGGCCTTAGCAGGCATCAACAAGTTTGATACTCCTGACTTCGATAGACCATCCATCTGATCTGGAGATGTTTCCCTTGTGTTCTTGTCTTTTGTGAGTAACTGAGAGCATAGATGGAGCAATGGGTCTGGGCGCATATGTCCATGACAACATATCATGACACCAGAGGGCCATAGCATACATTAGTGTTCAAATGTGGTGCATCTACCTGGCTATTTCACTCTGTGCCTTGCCGACATAGATAATTAATGATATAAACAATTGCAAAGTACATCCCGAGCAAACACTTTCATAAGATAACTGGCAGCAAGAAAGGCGTTCAGCAGCTGCACAATTAGGAGATCAGATGTGTCTCTGGAGACTTCTTACACAAACCAATTGTCACTTGTCCCATCTGCAGTAGTTTGATTTGAAAGAGCCCTTCGTGTTAAACAATTCAAAAGGACTCTGAATATTTCATGAAAAGAATGCATTTCCTTCATTTCCCATTTTAATAAGAAATGTACTAAGTAATTAAGACAAGAGTTTGAAAATGGTAGATTACGGCTTTCTTCCATCCTTTGCCTTTCTTGTTGTTTCACGAACAGGGCAGCCGTCTGCAGTATGAGAGTCTCCTGCCTTTCATCTGTTTGATGGCTGGGGATAAGGCGATTTCTGATAGTCTCTTTTAGTCTTTTGATATGTTCATTGGGCTATGATGCAGTGCAACTTCAAAAACATGTTCCAATGGAACAGTAGCTTTTCGTTAGCATCTCTTTTGCATTTTTTCCTTTATGTCATGTTCTAATTTGAATATATTTTCTGAAGGGTGAATGATTATGATGGCCCAATAGCACCAGCAAGAGCAGGGCACAATGAGGATGTTTTTCACCATTAAATGCTTTGCTGACACATGGTCTTGGCTTCTCTTATTAACACACATTTTGTACTGCAGCTGCATTTGCAAAACATTTGTAAGAACTTAGGGTAAAAAAACTCTGCCCCCATCAAGCCTTCCAAACTTTTTCCTGTGTAGTCGAGAGGTGAAGTATTTTTCTGCATTTTTTGCAGAGTACACACTTTTCTGTGCCAAGACAGCAAAGATAATTGTTTTAGGGAAATAGGGGCGATGGAGTTGTTTGCAGAGTATTTCCCACCCCACTGTAATTAAAAATGAAACTTTGGCACATTTTTTACTGTAAGGGACTACACTTTAGAATCCACTTGGTTTGCAGCCCCTTCATTCCAGAAAAGGACCTGTAATCAGTTGTTGAACAACATTTTGCCAATGCAATACCAGCACTATCTGTTTAGAAAACCTGCAAGATGGGCAGCCCAATCCTAAACCCCATCCCACCCCTGTTCCACCCCTCCAGCCACCAGCGTCACGTTAAAGCCTCCGGGCAGTGGTCACCGGTGCAAGGGCCGGTGCAGTAAGGGCTGACTGCCTGTGCCGGGCAGCACATCTGCGACACGAGTGTCTGCGGCACGCTTGTACTTTGGGCCCTGGCAGGCTCCGGATTGGCCTTCAGTCGTATTTTTTACTTTTCGTCCTGCAATAGCTAAGTTGCATGCTCAGTAAAACCATGTTCTTGTTTGAAATTTTCTTGGGTGTGGTCAGCTTTTTTGCATGATTTGCATAGGAAATTATAGGCAGCACCCAGACTGCACTGCAACAAAACTAAACACTTTGTACTGGAGTTGCAAAAATGCAGTGTTCTGCCTCAGGTATATGGAAACACCTGGAAGTTTTTCTGAGGCAGTTTTCTCTTTTGGGGGTTCCCCTGAAAATGCTGTAAATGTGCACCATATGGAAGTGGTGTGCACATGCAACTATGGCACAAAATGGGTTTTCAAAAGCTACATGGGTGACGTGATTGATCATCTACAGTGTATATGAACTGGTTTAACAATGTTCCATCTCCACACAATATGCTCCCGACTGTAGTGGATAAAGACCTCTGAGATTTTTCAGCAGCCTCATTCCAATTAAAAGAGCTATAAGATTCCTAAGAATAAGGTATGCAAGTTAAGCTGATATAATGTCAACGTACGGCCGAAGGGGAGACCTGCCTGTTCCTTCATTCTGGTCAAATATGGAATTTTGGATACTTGGAAACATGGATGCTTAGAAACAGGATGTTGTGAAAGAGCTCTGTTTGATATAGGTTTTCCTCTTTTTTCTCTCCCCCGCTTTGCAGTAGAGCTTTGTAGCATACTTTCCATTAGAACTCTGCTTATGTAAAATCTCAGGTGAGGGTGAATATTACTAACCAGAAACAGGAGGGGGTCTGTTAGGAGGAGGATAAAATCCCTAAAGAAAGTAGAGTTCCTCTTTTGGGTTTGGTTATTCTGGGGAAGAGTTAAAAAACTCCTGAGATTGTGAGTTGGAGGTGTTGAAGACCTGTTCTTGAGTTTGACTAGTCAAAGGGAAAGTTAGAGTTGGTAAGGGATTTTTTAAAAGCATTTAATTTTGTCTTTTTAGATGTGTTTCATTAAGTCAAGAGGATTGTAAAGTTTAATCCCCTTCCAATTGTATTTTAGTTCCAGCATATTAAGGTCTGGAGGAAACTCCTCTCCCTCCCCCCTTATTTAATAAATCTTCTAGTTATATATATTTTGTCTTGGTTTTTTTTTTTTGGGGGGGGGGAGGCTTAATGGAATTGCCAACTACTTCTTTTGCTAAAATCATTTGTAGGGAGGCGGTTTGGCCCAGGGAACCTCTCTAATATTTTTGCTTCAGGAGCTGGTAGTAGTGGAACTATAATTAGAAAACTCCCCACCCCACCCCTCCTGGCCATGACACATGGATACTTCCACTGAAATACCACTATGTTTTAGTTCTTGAGAGAAGGTGCAACTCTAAGCCATTGACTGGTTATAACTGATATAGAGCTGAATTGCAGAAGGATACTTTCCAGTTGAACAGATGGCTGGAGTGGCAACAGAATGCAAGCAACTTGTTGTCTCGTGTGCTCCCTGAGGCATCTGGTGGGCCACTGTGTGAGATACAGGAAGCTGGACAAGAAGGGCCTTTGGCCTGATCCAGCAGGGCTCTTCTTATGTTCTCATATACATGATAGATCTGAAGATGAGAACATTTTGGAGCAATCTGCCATGCTCCTACTTAAGATGGTGATTTATTAAGAGCAGCAGGAGGGTCCCTTGTCAAGATTGCACTCCCCCCCCCAGTCACCATGCATCTCTCCATCACAGACGGGATTAAGTGTGCTGGGTTGTAACAAAAGAGAGGCAGTAGGAGTAAATAGCTTCCTCACACCCCATACATAAGTCCTGTGTGCTGCATTCCAGGGTAACTGGGTGGGGAAAAAAGAAAGACCCCCCCCTTCTCAATTTGCTGCTCCTGCCAGAAAGGTGAGGAAAGGGTGCGTTCTGGGATGCAGAGGCCAAGGGCAACGTATGAACTCTTTCTATCCTTGTATTAGCCCAGAAGACATTTCTTCCTGATTTTTTTTGCAAGAATAAATCAGATCATTAGTTAATAAGAGGTGAGTGTGTGTGTGTGTGTGTGTGGGGGTTCTCTTTCATTTTTACTATTTACTTTTGGGTCACAAGGAACAGCCATAGGTTATGGATGCAGTGATACCTTCACCTCTCAGAAGCTGGCCGCAGCTAGCTATAATTAATATTTTCCAACTTCGCCTGATTCTGATCAGCCTCCAGGAGATGTGGTGTGCCTTTCTGCTGTTCATTAGATGGAGGCAAAAAAATGAATGGTGGGGAGCCGGCTCATCTCGGCAGATAACACCACCCAAAGAGAGCATTGTCACATAAATTCTCCTTTCTCCTGAAGACATTTGCAGGGAGGGAGGGAGGGGAGAAAGCCGTGTTAATTTAAATCAGATTTTAGAGGAAGATTAAATTTAGAGATTTAATCTGTTTTCTGAAAAAGAAGAAAAAACCCAGAATGGTCCATTGTGATGCCTCAGCTTTTCACTAGAATTAGAAGAACAAATCTAGCTGCTTAGCAAGAAAATTAATTCTTGCAAAAATAAATCCTCAAACCTAACAAAACCAGCATGCGCTTAGCGCTGTCAGGTGGATATGCCAGCTCCGATCCTTGTCATGTTGTCTTTGTGTGCACACGTGCAGAACCAGACTCCCGTCTTTCACAGAAGGGCCCTTGCTTAGCGCTGGGGTAGCACAGTGGCTTGATAAGACGGACAGCCCAGTCCTGTTCAGAGGCTATAGTGATGGCACACAGAAGTCAGCACAATGCCCATCACAGCCTGAGCTCACCCTGGCAACAACTCCAGGCTCCATGAGGAAGTGCCATAAGCAGAAGGATCCCAGGCGATGGACTTGTGATTTCCCAAGTAGGGTCTGTCCATCCATCAAGCACCGATGGCAGCACTTGGGAATGATCAGCATCCTGTTGCTCATGTGGTGAGCTGATAAGACAGCCAATGGCAATAGGCTGCAAAGACACCTTGGTCAGTTTTCGTAGAGAGTCAAGGCACAGCTACATCTTCCAAAGGAGACAGGGCTGCTGTCAACACACATTTCCAAAAAGCCACTTTCTCCCTGACACTAAATAAAGCCATTCCCAAAGTTTTTTGTAAATAGCTCAGCAATTATTTTCTGGGCCAGGCTGGTGTGAGTAGCAGTGACAGCAGCAGGCAGGAGATGTGGAACTCGGCCGTCTCTGGTCAGGCGAACGTGGAGCGCCAAAAGTAGTTGTGGGTTTTTTCAGTTCTTTTGCTAAATAGCCAAGTGATTAGTCTTAATCAGTCTTTGGCTGTTTGGCATTTTGAATGTAAATACATACAGTTTTTAACAATTCTCAGCCAATTAGATAAGAAAGTTTCCTCCAGAATGTTCTATGACTCAGGGAGAGGAAGGCCAATCTGCTCTCACCTGTTATACCTTTAATTTTTAAGCTCTTGGTTCATTAAATGCTAATCAAAAGAGTGACTTTAAAGTAAGAAAACTTCAGAACGTTCTGTGATTTTGAGCAATATTAGTGATAAATGTACGTGGTTTTTATTTCTATAAAATAGCAGGTGGATAGCTATGGATAAATAATTTGGTCAAAACTGTTAAAACAATTTGCTGTTTTGATGTGTAACGGCTGAAAGAGTGTGTTAGGTAACAATTTATGCCTTCTTGATTGAGAGGAAGTCCCAATGAATACACCTGGACTTCCTTATTGTTGTTGTTGTTGTTCAGTCGCTAAGTCGTGTCCGACTCTTCGCG
>JAJKFI010000057.1:6619105-6637561 GCA_029204185.1 Lerista edwardsae | reverse complement strand
GAGCTACTCAAGCCCCTTCGCCACGACAAGGCAGTGATCCATGAAAGTGATCCTTATTGTTAACCCCTGCTAACTGGGCAAGAGGCACTTTTTCAAGTGGTGTCCTCTTATATTTAGCAGGGGGGAGCAACTGTCCCTCTTCACCCCAGCGCAGTGTCTTTCTCGTGGCTGTTGCTGGTGGTGTTCTCCATTCTTCTAGATTGTGAGCCCTTTTGGGACAGGGAGCCATTTAACTTTAATGTTGTTATTTGCCTGTAAACTGCTTTGTGAACTTTGTGTTGAAAAGCGGTATATAAATACTAGTGATTGATTGATTGATTGATTGATTGGTAAACATGAATGTGTGTGTATGGGGGGAGGAACTGGGGGCAGCAGAAGTTGGCCCATCACTGGGGAAGGGGTCACAGCATTTGGCAGGTTGTTTTAGGCATTAGAATGTCTTGGGCTGGTCCTACTGATGTGGTTTGTTAAAACCCATTTTCTACCATTGGCGGATTTGAGACCCAATTTATGATTTAGAGATTTTTAAAAAGTGGCTCCACCAAATGACCTGAAACTTGCACTGTAAACAGTGTAAGGATAGACTTTTTTAGAGGTACAGTTGTTTTGACTGTCCACCCATGTCATCATTTAAGAAACAGGGGCAGAAGTTGTTTTTTTGTTTTTGTTTTATGGGGGGCTGTTTCTGAATCTGATTGGGGGGCCCCAAATCTGAAATGAAAGTTGCCATTTTGGCTTCCTGTGTTAGGGCAGGGGCTAACCTTTCTCACTGAGTCAACTTTAAAGCTTTCAGGTACAATTAGCACCTGTAATAATTTTTTAAATAATTGGCACGCAAATCCGCCGATGGCAGTTCGCACGTCTCCTTCCATTCAAACTGTGTTTCTTTGTAGGCTAACTATCTTTTTACTTTAGTTCCTTTAGTTTACTTTTTACAAGTTAGGTGAAAACATAGAGGAAACACATATCTCCTAACCTTTGTCCTGTGTTATTTCTAATATGTCTTGCCTTTTTTAGTTTTTAGTTTTTGCAGGTTACAGGTAAATTCAGAGACTGTGAATAAATTATTGCGTGTGGCAACAGAGACAATGTTTTTATACTCCACAAAATATTAGACACAAAACAGTAGAAGGCAACTCCAAGATCAAATATAATAAGGCTGTATGACCTCTCACCAACCTGCAATGTTTACCTGAATCAACCATCTCACCTGATGGTTGATTTTAAAGAAAGGCATTTAGCTAGGTGATTAGGTAGTTGAGGACAATTACCAGGGGCAGAAATCTGCAAAATGCTCTCTTATTGTTTACCTTTCCCAAAGCTGTTTAGGAAAATTACCATGGATAGCATCTTTAAGGACAAAAAATCTAGATAAAGCTCTCCTATTCACTCCTCTAATCACTGAGAATTCCCAAGCCATTTAGAAAATCAGGTGACCACTCTTACTTCAGTGTTACAATCTAGCCACCAAAACAAACCTCACTGCCCTGCCCTGATTCACGCTGTGAGGGTCATCCTGTTTCTTGCACCATGGCAGCAGACGTTACTGGGGCATAGCCAACATGCACACTCAGGTTCCCTCCCCCACTGCAGGGACATATTAGCATATGTAATCTATACAATCTGTAATGCATCTTTGCTTTCAGTCATCAACTGTAGCTTTACCATTTACCTACTGGCTGAGGGAAAAAAAAACCATGATGGTGCTCTGTGCACCCATGACCCAGGTTCACAGGTTGCAGGCACTGGCATGAGTACCTAGGGCCCAATCCTATCCAACTTTCCAGTGGTGATCCAGCTGTACCAGTGAGGCATGTGCTGCATCCTGCAGTGTGAGGACAGTCACAGAGGTCTCCTCAAGGGAAGGGCACAAATATTCTCTTACCTTGGGGTTTCATTGTGGCTGCCTCGGCACTGAAAACTTGAATAGGATTGGGCACTTAGTTGCTTCACTGCAGCATGGAGGCCTCATAGAATTCCTCAGGCTACAGTCCCTCAAAGAAAAGCTAAAATGACCCACTCAGTGACACAAGAACAGGAACATACTAGCAATAAATTATATTAGTTGTACAAGCACAAACAGTGTGGTACAGTCTTGTCAATGGTGCAAGAAGACAGAATAATATTCCTCCAAATCAGCACTCTGGATACAGTCCAAGCCCAATAGCTGTTGAAGAGTCATAGTGGGGTTTTGCTTTGTTTCACATAGGAATCATCCTTCCAGCAACTAAAGGGTTTATGAAAGGTTATTTCTTGCCTCTGTAGCTGCTAGAGAAGACAAAGCAATGAGAAAGATACTTTTTTCCTTCACAGCTTGTTCTAGGGCTGGGGTGGTAGGGAACCTCAGAAGGTGAACTCAGGTTTGCCTTCTATCAGCTTATGGAAGCTGCAAGCTGCAGAAGCCAGCTCTGTGAAAAAATAGGGTTTTTCCCGAGATGTTTATAAAGCAGAGAAAGGTCAAGGAAAGTCCAGAAGACTTCTGTCTCCAGCTAATTAGAGGGGGTGCAAAACAAGTAGCAGAAGCCTGCAAAACAGCTCATTTAGCCTAGCAGCAGTCAAAGCTATGCCAAAAATTCAGTTTTGCAAGAATGAACTTCTTACTTCAGGATTTGCACTCTAGGGCCCCCTTCTGCAAACTCCTGAAGTAAGCAAGCTGTGTGCTCAGTGAACAATGTGTTTTTAAAAGATGTTCAGGGGTAAAGGTAGCTTTTTTCCAATCTTTCCATAGAAATTGATACACAGCACCATGGATAGCGCGCCATTTTTGCACAGTAAAAATTACGCTTTCAGTACCATCGGCGGGCAAAGGACCCAATTTCAGTTCAGGTATATGGGAACACTTTGACATGGTTCCAAACACATATTTACCGGAGGGGGGGGGCTGTACATGTTTCAAATGGCAAAAGAAAAAGAAGTGCGCTAACACACTGATGGAAGAAAATGCAATTCCCTACACAGCTCTTTGTCAGGATTCTGAACATAGGCCTGCAGCAGCATTTCCTCTAGGTAAAGGAGAGGGTGGAACAGGATAGTTGGGAGCCTTCTATACTTAGCAAGAGGGGGCAGTTGACTTACAGTGTCAAGACAGAGAGGGTCAGTTTGTGTCTGGACTCAAGCAGGTCCACGTGTAGGCTCCCATGGATTCTGGTGGCACCCCCAGATTTGAGTGATTTTGCTAATACATCACTGGCACAAAGGAGCCACAAAGGAGCAAGAGACTCCTGGCAAGAAGAGCACTTCTTCCCCCTAACCCAAAACTGTAAGCAGGGTGGAGCCTGGGGAGCACATGCCCCGGGTGCCAAGCCAAGTGGGGGCGCACGACTACCCGCAGTCTCTGTCCCAGTTACAGAGCAGGCACTGCCAGTTCCATGCGCCCTGTTCCTTCTCTTCCGGATGCTGGGAACCTCCAGAGGAGGAGGACTGGGACATGAGGAGCTGGCACAGTGACCACATCTTCCTCCAGGGGAAACCTGCAGGTGGCTGCCTTGGAGGCCTTGAAGGAGGCCCCGGCTGGAGGATGCTCCTGGAGGCTCTGCTTCCAGCCTCTGGAGCAAATGAGGTGCACGAGCTGCCAGGGTGACCACCCCTCCTCTTAGGAGAACCCTGAAATGATGTCACAATGTCACGTGATGCCGTGACATCACTGCCTCAGGTGCAGGGCTATGCATTAAAGCTTTGCCCTAAGGATGCTTCGGGCGCCAGCGTTTGTTCTGGACAGAGCGGGCACAGCTTCACTGCACTTCCACAGAGCAGATCTCCAATCTCTGCTGTCAGAAACGCCAAATGGTGGAGTAAAGCCAAACTACATTGGGGGGGGGGAAATGTTCATAATATATTTACCTATGATGCACTGGAAAGCAATAGGTGTTTCATTTTCCCCCTCAGTTTTCAATTTACAGTGCCTTGGAAACTCCAGTTGTTTTATGGAACTTCTTATTTTTCACACACATTTTGCTTCCCATAATGTTTTTCAGGCAAATGTTCTAAGGCAAATTATTGAGGCCTTGCTGGTGTGTAATGTAGTATAAATACCTTTTTTAAAATCACTATGAAATGTAATGCCACATATTTCCACCAGAGGCTGCTCAAAACATGTGAAAGACATCTCACACCATCTTATACACTGATTTTAGTTTATGATTTCACTGTGCATGCAAGGAATGTTTGCATGAATACTGTGCAAGATTACATTTATATACATACATAATACATTATAAGCCACCTTGAGTCCCCTCACTGGAAAAAAGGCGGGGTAAAAATCTTTTAAATAAATAAATAAAATTATTGCTATTATGGTTACAATCTTTAATCAATTAATTGATTATATTAATAAATTACAAAAAGATTTGATTGAAGAAGTCTTCTGATTCATCAGGCAGCGGATTAAGAGTGCAATCCTAACCTGGAGTTGTTGTTCAGTTGCTTCGCGACCCCATGGATCACAGCACGCCAGGCCTCCCTGTCCTCCACTAGCTTCCGGAGTTCGCCCAACTTCATGTTCGTCGCTTTGGTGACACTACCTAACCATCTCGTCCTGGGCCGCCCCCTTCTCCTTTTGCCTTCCATCTTTTCCAGCATGAGGGTCTTTTCTCAAGAGTCCTCTCTTCTCATGAGGTGGTCAAAGTACTTGAGCTTCAGCTTCAGGATTTGTCCTTCCAGGGAGCAATCAGGCTTGACTTCCTGTAGACTTGCCCAATTGGATCTCCTTGCAGTCCAGGGGACTCTCAAGACTCTTCTCCAACACCATAATTCTTCGGTGCTCCGCCTTCCTTATGGTCCAGCTCTCACAGCCACACATTGCTACTGGGAAAACCATCGCTTTGACTATGCGAACCTTGGTTGGCAGGGTGACGTCTCGGCTTTTTATTAAGTTGTCCAGGTTCGCCATAGCTTTCCTCCCAAGAAGTAAACGTCTTTTCATTTCATGGCTGCAGTCACCATCTGTGGTGATCTTGGAGCCCAGGAAGATAAAGTCTGTCACTGCTTCCATTTCTTCCCCTTCCATTTGCCAGGAAGTGAGGGGAGTGGTTGCCATGATCTTAGTTTTTTTTTAATGTTGAGCTTCAAGCCAATTTTGGCACTTTCCTCTTTCACCCTCATCAGAAGGTTTTTTAGGTCTTCCTCACTTTCTGCCATTAGAGTGGTGTCGTCTGCGTATCTGAGGTTGGTGATATTTCTCCCAGCGATCTTGATTCCAGCCTGTGAGTCATCCTTTCTCATAATCTACTCTGCATATAAATTAAATAAGCAGGGTGACAGTGTACAGCCTTGTCGTACTCCTTTCCCAATTTTAAACTACAGTGTAGAGAATCATAAGAATATAAGAAGAACTCCACTGGATCAGGCCAATGGCGCATCTATCCAGCTTCCTGTATCTCACAGTGGTCCACCAGGTGCCTGCAGGAGAAGACAAGAAAAGACAAGATGCCTACATCCTGTGGCTACATCCTGTGGCCACTCCCTTGCACCTGGCATTCTGAGGTAGCCTAAAATAATGAGGTTTCATTACCCATCAATGCCTGTAGCCTGCGATGGACTTTTCCTCCAGAAATCTGTCCAAACCCCCTTTAAAGTCACCTAGGCCAGACACCATCACCACCTCATCTGGCAAGGAGTTCCACAGATTAATTAAGTGCTGGGTAAAACTTTTTTTTTCCTTTTATCAATTCTAGCTCTCCCAATTTTAGTGGATGTCCCCTGGTTCAGGTGTTGTGAGAGAGGGAAAAGAACATCTCCATGTCCACTCTGTCTGTCCCAAGCATAATTGTGTACATCTCAATCATGTCCCCCATCAGGCACCTGCCTTTTATCTAGACTGAAGTGCCCAAACCCTGCAGCTTTTCCCCATAACGCTGCCCAGTAATGTTTTGGTTTACTCACTTCTGCACCTTTTCTATTTCTGCAATGTCCTTTCTGAAATGAGGCAACCAGACCTATATGCCATACTCCAGATGTGGCCTTACCAGCTATTTGTATAATGGCATATTTACAGTTTTATTTTCAACTCCTTTTTAATTACACCAAGCATGGAATTGGCCTTCTTCACCACTGCCGCACACTGGGTCGACACTTTCATCAAACTGTCTACTAGCATCCCAAGGACCTAATCCATCTATTTGCTTTAAGGTTTTATCTGTGATGAGGCTTTCTGCCATCTTATCTGGAACAGATGTTAGTCTGACTGACCTGTAGCTTTTGGAGTCCCCTCTCCTTCCTTTTTAAAAGATTGGCATGACATTTGCTGTCCTCCAATCCTCTGGCATGTGGTGGTTTTAAGGGACAAGTTGCATAATCTAGTTATGAGATCAGCAACTTCATTCTTTAGTTCCTTAATAACTTTGGTGGATACCATCTGGGTGCAGTGACTTATTGATCTTTAATTTATCAATTAGGTCTAAACATTTCTTTATTAAATGCAATCTGACTTAATTCCTTAGTCAGGAGGGGATGTGAAGATGGATGCAAAGAACTCGTTTAATTTCTCTGCAATCGCCAAGTCCCCTTTTATCTCCCCTTTCCCTCACTCATCATCCAGCTGGCCAACCACCTTTCTGGCAGGTTTCCTGCTTCTAGCATATTTGAAAATGATTTTATTATTCCCCTTTATGTTGCTGGCCATGCGTTCCTCAAAGTCTTTCTTGGCCTCCCGTATCACCTTCTTACATTTCTTTTGTCAGAGTTTGTGTTCTTTTTTATTCTCCTCATTTGGGCAAGACTGGCATTTATGGAAGGAAGCTTCCTTGTCCCCTGCAGCTGCTCTCTTAAGCCATGCAGGCACCCTCCTGGACCTAGTCCAGCCCTTCTTTATTTGCGGTATACACAAAGAGGCTGATGGAAGTCTTCCCTTTGTAAGTCAAGTCAATAACATTTACATCCCTAACCAGGTCCCGAGTAACACACGATATTAAGACACCTGTCCTCTGTGGGCTCCATGACTGGATAGTGGAGTTGGAAAAGGTGCAGAAGAGAGCGACAAAAATGATTACGGGGCTGGGGCACCTCCCTTATGAAGAAAGACTGCAGCGTTTGGGGCTCTTCAGTCTAGAAAAAAGGCGCCTGAGGGGGGACATGATTGAGACATACAAAATTATGCATGGAAGGGATAGAGTCGATAGAGGGATGTTCTTTTCCCTCTCTCAAAACACCAGAACCAGGGGGCATCCACTAAAGCTGAGGGTTGGGAGAGTCAAAACAGATAAAAGGAAGTACTTTTTTACCCAGCGGGTGGTTAATCTGTGGAACTCTTTGCCACAGGAGGTGGTGATGGCATCTGGTCTTGATGCCTTTAAGAGGGGATTGGACAGATTTCTGGAGGAAAGGTCCATCGTGGGCTATAGGCAATGATGGATTGTGCAACCTCCTTACAAAGGTGGTGGGCTACTGGTACCGGGTGCAAGGGAGCGGCAACAGGATGCAAGCATCTTGTTGTTTCATGCCTCCCTGGGGCACCTGGTGGGCCGCTGTGAGATACAGGAAGCTGGACTAGATGGGCCTTTGGCCTGATCCAGCAGGGCTCTTCTTATGTTCTTATGTTCTTATGATGCTCTAAGGCACAGCCTTTCAGCATGTCAAGGAATTTGGTCTCTTTTTTTTGACCAGAGCACAAGTTAACCATGTTGATATGTGGATAATTGAAGTCTCTTATGATTACAACCCTGTCCCTCTTGGTCACCCCCCTGATTTGTTTTCTCATTTTGAGGACCCTTTCAAGTTTTTGATCTGGAGGACAATAGCATGCCACCAGTATTATATCACTGTTCAGGCCAGGTAGTTTAACCCACAGTGACTCTATGGTGGAGTCGGACCCACTTTCCATTTGTACTCTGCTAGATTCTACTCCTTCTTCGCCATAAATGGCCACCCCACCTCCAACCCGCCCCTCCTGTCCCTCCTACAGAGTTCATAGCCTGGGATTGCAGCATCACCCTGGTCCTCCGCATTCCACCAGGTTTCTGTTATGCCACTGTATCCATGCTTTGCCTAGCCGCCACACTGCTGGAGGGAGCGCCAGTATTGACCAAGTTTGAAAAGGAAGTCCAGCGATTATAGTTTATCATTCACATCATTCACCGCTTTTCCAAGTCAGGAGCCCTCAGTCGTGCCGGGCCAGTGCTGAGAAGAGAAGGAGCCAGGGTATGCTCTTAACTAGAGTATGCAACTTGTCCCTTCAAACGGCCACGGTGCCAGAGGATTGGAGGATAGCCAATGTCACGCCAATCTTTAAAAAAGGGAGAAGGGGGGACCCTGGAAACTACAGGCCTGTCAGCCTAACGTCTGTTCCGGGTAAGATGGTGGAAAGCCTCATCAAAGATAAAATCCTAAAACACGTAGAGGAACAAGTACTGCTAAAGGAAAGTCAGCATGGCTTCTGTAAGGGTAAGTCTTGCCTCACGAACCTTTTGGAATTCTTTGAAAAGGTCAACAGGCACGTGGAGGTGGGTGAACCTGTGGATATCCTATACCTGGATTTTCAGAAGGCGTTTGACACGGTCCCCCACCAAAGACTGCTGAAGAAACTTCACAGTCAGGGAGTAAGAGGGCAGGTCCTCTTATGGATCCAGAATTGGTTGAGGGCCAGGAAACAGAGTGGGGGTCAATGGGCAATTTTCAGAATGGAAAGAGGTGAAAAGCAGAGTGCCCCAGGGATCTGTCTTGGGGCCCGTGCTTTTCAACTTATTCATAAATGACCTGGAGACAGGGATAAGCAGCGAGGTGGCCAAGTTTGCAGATGACACAAAACTTTTCCGGGTGGTAAAAACCAGAAAGGATTGTGAAGAGCTCCAGAAGGATCTCTCCAAGTTGGGGGAATGGGCAGCCAAATGGCAGATGTGTTTCAACATAGACAAATGTAAAGTGATGCACGTTGGGGCAAAAAACCAAAACTTCACCTATAGGCTAATGGGTTCTGAGCTGTCTGTGACAGCTCAGGAGAGAGATCTCGGGGTGCTGGTGGACAATTCAATGAAGGTATCGACCCAGTGTGCGTCAGCAATTAAGAAGGCCAATTCCATGCTTGGGGTCATTAAAAAAGGGGTTGAGAATAAAACAGCCAATATTATCATGTCATTGTACAAATCGATGGTAAGGCCACACCTGGAATATTGTGTCCAGTTCTGGTCGCCGCATCTCAAAAAGGACATAGTGGAGTTGGAAAAGGTGCAGAAGAGAGCGACAAAAATGATTACGGGGCTGGGGCACCTCCCTTATGAAGAAAGACTGCAGCGTTTGGGGCTCTTCAGTCTAGAAAAAAGGCGCCTGTGGGGGGACATGATTGAGACATACAAAATTCTGCATGGAAGGGATAAAGTCGATAGAGGGATGTTCTTTTCCCTCTCTCAAAACACCAGAACCAGGGGGCATCCGCTAAAACTGAGGGTTGGGAGAGTTAAAACAGATAAAAGGAAGTACTTTTTTACCCAGAGGGTAGTTAATCTGTGGAACTCTTTGCCACAGGATGTGGTGATGGCATCTGGTCTTGATGCCTTTAAGAGGGGATTGGACAGATTTCTGGAGGAAAGGTCCATCGTGGGCTATAGGCAATGATGGATTGTGCAACCTCCTTACAAAGGTGGTGGGCTACTGGTACCGGGTGCAAGGGAGTGGCAACAGGATGCAAGCATCTTGTTGTCTCCTGCCTCCCTGGGGCACCTGATGGGCCGCTGTGAGATACAGGAAGCTGGACTAGATGGGCCTTTGGCCTGATCCAGCAGGGCTCTTCTTATGTTCTTATGTTCTTGCATGGATGCTGCTTCCTTCTTCAGGACTTCATGCCAGTGGGACATTTATCACAGCTGTGGAATCACTCTAGTACTATTGGTGTTTCTCTGTCAGCAGCCGGAGGCTTGGAGTACTTGGATGAAATACGCAAGTATTGTCAGCCGTAGTAACCAGATAGATTGCAGCTCACTTAGGCAGACAATTCCATCAATTACAAATATCTCATCTGCCTGGGATGCTGTACAAATTACCTTGTTTTCCTTTATTAATCCTATGCAAATATGAAAACGCAGACTGCTGATCCCGCGCTACAAGGGTCCATCATTTTCCCAAATGTGCAGTAAAACCCAACTTTAATTAATTTTATTATCTGCCTCCTAGAAACAGGATGGAAAGTTCAGGGGGGAAATGTAGGCCGGCTGAAAAACAGTAGAATGCAATTTCTATTGTGATTTTTTTTAAGGGCCCGGAGCCACTCCTGTGCTGCAGTGTGGCCAAGCTTCATGATGCGGAGGACAAGGTGAGCCACGGGCAAGAATGGGGCGTGAGCAAGGAAAGCTGGGTCGGCTTCAGGACACAGAGGAGGCAGCCGGATGGTGGAACTGAACGGGCAAGAAAGGGTGGGGTTCAGATAGGAAGTCAGAAATGCTGTAGAAAGGCCGCCTGGTAAGCAGAGTGGCCATGACTGGACAGGAGGTGAGGGTTCTGGAGATCCACGCTGGATCCATTCTGGAGATCTCTGAGGTCTTCTCTACTCTCTTTCTGTGGGGAATCTTTCTCTCATCATTCCCTGCCACAGGCTGTGCGGAATAGGTTTCCATGTGAATAACATGAAAGTGAGGAGCAGCCTTGAAAGATACCCAGCTACACTTGCAACAGTCCTATAAGTAAGACTACCAGATGCAAATGGGGCCAGCGTGCCTAAACCTTTAATGATTGTACAGAAGAGGGAATTTGGGCAGGTGAATCTCATTACTGAAGGGTTTCAAAAGCTGCACCTGCCCAAATTCCCTCTTCTGTACAATCACTAAAGGTGTAGGCACTCTGGTTTAGGCACCATTTTACAATGGTTAAAGGTAGAAGCACTCTGGCCTCGTTGGTATCTGGTAACTCTTGCTATAAAGTGGGCCTGAATTTGGGCAATGGCGGATAGGGCTAAAACTGGGAACTAACAGCTCTGCACAGAGGCCCCAGAATGATAGGTTGGAGCATTTCCATGCACACTGAAGGGTTTCTGAGCACTCCTAGCTGGCTACTCATTCTCCTCACTGGGAAAGTCTATGGAAGTTTCCAGCTTGCCTGGACTAGGAGTTATGGCTGGGCTGCTAGTCTAATCTTAGCTCATGCTCATTGCCAACTCTGGCGGAAGTTATTCCTGAACTTTTTCCGACATTGGAATAAATACGTTGGAAATTCCTAAAGGGGTTGTTAAAATCACCAGCACTGCATTTAGTAGTCACCTGAAGATTGGTGCTGGTTCCTAGAGGCTGTAGGCCAATCTTGGATGGTGAGGAGCTCTATCATCAAACGGGGGATGGGATGGGGTTGGGTGGCAGTGAAGGGACGATGGTTGACTCAAAGCATTGTGACTGAGCTGAGACTTGACCCAGGGATGGTGTTGCAGTTCGTATGACGATGGCCCCCAGCTGTTCAGGTCCAAGCAGACTATGGCAGCCAGAAGGAGGGCTGTTTCCCTCTGTGAGCTCAGTTCAGCTGCAGACTTCCTTTGATCCTTCAGGCTGACATTCATCTTTTCAGTGGGCATGGAATGAGGTACCTGCAGTGCCAAGCTCTACAGCAACCTTGGGAGTGAGGCCCTTTGTGTCAAAAGGGCTGGGTGACAGAATCTCAAACTAGAATCCCAGTGTCCCCTTCATTCTTGAGGGTTGGCCCAACAGAAATCCCAGTTCTGCCTGGTTGTCATTAATGGCAAGTGTTGACAGTATAACTGCTTGAAGCTCGACCCCAGTGTAAAATCTGGTTTGCTCATTCTCGTGTGTGAGTGTGTTAGTAATTCCAGCACTACCTTAAAAGTGACAGACCTGGGGGGACACCCAGTGCTGTCTCTGGAACAGTGGCGCGTCTGTTGAGCTGGTGGAAAGAAGATCTCATGCAGCAGAACAGTGGCATTTGGAATAGCAGTTCTGGGGAAGGATCTCCGGAGCTGCCATACAGCCGTGCTGATGCTATGCATAACTCGTGCAAGGTGAATTGGTTACCCCCTCAATAAGAACCTTGGAAAGGCCCACATTCTGTTCTTTGTTTTCCAAAGAGAAGGCACACACTTTGACCAGCATTCATTTGTTTTTCTGTGCTGGAAATAGTTACCTTTTCTTTTCTGGTACACCCCTCTGCTAGAAAAGAGTTTAGAAAGTTCCACATTCAAGTTGGAGACAGGAATCAGTTAACCAGAAGTCCAAGAGTTCTGCAATCTCCACACTAGCCAATAAGCGATGGCAGCTCGGGGGCGGGCCTTCTCTGTAGAAGCTCCACAAATATGGAATTCCTTTCCAGAAGAATTAAGAACTACACGCTCCCTCATGGCTTTTCGGAGAGGGCTCAAATCACTCCTATTTCATCTGGCTTTTGTCCACCCTCTGTCCCTCTGGTATATTGTCATAGTTCGTTCACCACCCTCCAAATGACCTGATACGGAGAATTGGGTCTAGCTTCATTCTTGTACACTCTCTGTGTTCCCATTAATGTTTAATGTTGTTGTTTTAATGTGTTTTACTAATTGTGGTTACATTGTATTTTGTTGTTCTCTGTAAGCCGTCTTGGGCATTTGCTTCGGCATGGGAAAGGTGGGGTATAAATTCTTCAAATAAATCCACACATGGATGTGGGTGAACCTGTGGATATCATATACCTGGATTTTCAGAAAGCGTTTGACACAGTCCCCCACCAAAAGCTGCTGAGGAAACTTCACAGTCAGGGAATAAGCGGGCAGGTCCTCTTATGGATTCAGAATTGGTGGAGGGCCAGGAAACAGAGCGTGGGGGGTCAATGGGAAATGTTCACAATGGAGAGAGGTGAAAAGGGGAGTGCCTCAGGGATCTGTCTTGGGGCCGGTTCTTTTCAACTTGTTCATAAATGACCTGGAGACAGGGATAAGCAGCGAGGTGGCCAAGTTTGCAGATGACACAAAACGTTTCCAGGTGGTGAAGACCAGAAGGGATTGTGAAGAGCTCCAGAAGGACCTCTCCAACTTGGGGGAATGGGCAGCAAAATGGCAGATGCGTTTCAACATAGGCAAGTGTAAAGTGATGCACATTGGGGCAAAAAACCAAAACTTCGCCTATAGGCTTATGGGTGCTGAGCTGTCTGTGACAGCTTAAGAGAGAGATCTTGGGGTGCTGGTGGACAATTCAATGAAGGTATCGACCCAGTGTTGAAGCTGAAGCTCAATACTTTGGCCACCTCATGAGAAGAGAGGACTCTTTAGAAAAGACCCTCATGCTGGGAAAGATGGAAGGCAAAAGGGGGCGGCAGAGGATGAGATGGTTAGAGAGTGTCACTGAAGCGATGAACATGAAATTGGGTGAACTCAGGAAGCTAGTGGAGGACAGGGAGGCCTGGCGTGCTGTGGTCCATGGGGTCGCGAAGAGTCGGACATGACTCAGCAACTGAACAACAACCACCGACCCAGTGTGCAGCAGCAATTAAGAAGTAAAGGCCAATTCCATGCTTGGGGTAATTAAAAAACGGGTTGAGAATAAAACAGCCAATATTATCATGCCATTGTACAAATCGATGGTAAGGCCGCACCTGGAATATTGTGTCCAGTTCTGGTCACCACACCTCATAAAGGACATAGTGGAGCTGGAAAAGGTGCAGAAGAGAGTGATGAAAATGATTATGGGGCTGGAGCACCTCCCTTATGAAGAAAGACTGCAGCGTTTGGGGCTCTTCAGCCTAGAAAAAAGGCGCCTGAGAGGGGACATGATTGAGACATACAAAATAATGCACGGAAGGGATAGAGGGATAGAGGGATGTTCTTTTCCCTCTCTCAAAACACCAGAACCAGGGGGCATCCGCTAAAACTGCGGGTTGGGAGAGTTAAAACAAATAAAAGAAGTACTTTTTTACCCAGCGGGTAGTTAATCTGTGGAACTCTTTGCCACAGGAGGTGGTGATGGC
This sequence comes from Lerista edwardsae, assembly GCA_029204185.1. NCBI lineage: Eukaryota > Metazoa > Chordata > Lepidosauria > Squamata > Scincidae > Lerista > Lerista edwardsae. Next base: position 6,623,704 of record JAJKFI010000057.1, on the reverse strand, counting down.
ATCTGGTCTAGATGCCTTTAAGAGGGGATTGGACGCATTTCTGGAAGAAAAGTCCATCGAGGACTATAGGCAATGATGGATTGTGCAACCTCCTTACATTAGTAGTAGGCTACTTCAGAGTACCGGGTGCATGGGAGTGGCAACAGGATCCAAGCATCTTGTTGTCTTGTGCCTCCTTGGGGCACCTGGTGGGCCACTGTGAGATACAGGAAGCTGGACTGGATGGGCCTTCGGCCTGATCCAGCAGGGCTCTTCTTATGTTCTTACGTTCTTAAAATACATAAATTTCGGCCAGTCTGGGTAATGCAACTTCACGTCATAATCCAGAATGAAGGCATACAAAATGTAACAAGGATAATCAACCCAATAAATGTGAAGACTGAGATGTGGAGGACCTGCCAGCCCAGAGACAACTGCCACATTTCAAGGGGTTGCTATACTGATGCTGGGGCTGCCGTGGGCCAAAAGAGAATTTCTATCAGCACAATTAGTTTGGACGAAGAAAGCAGCCAATTAATGTGTTCGGATCAAAGATGAATAAACAGCAATTCAGCAGGATGGTTAAAGGGAAGATCCATGTAAAATATGGAAGGAAGAAAACTGCACCTACAAATACAGCAGCCAAGGAATGGCTTTAAAGGTGACAAGCAGGTGGGAACCCTCAGTTGTCTCAACTTCTGGGGTCTTAAATGATGTCACTCATGAAACACACACCATCCTCAGGTGCCTCTAGGGCACTGACTGCAAACCTTTTGGCCTTGGCATGTCAAAATGTGAGAAAATGCCTAACTTGACTTGGCTGGCCTGTTATTCCCCCCCTCCCCCAAGAGAAACTATTCTTTACGCTGCTTCTCTCTGAAATGAGCAGGAGCAGCGGGCACTGAGAGGGTCTGAGAGGCTGTGTGCAGAGCGCTCGTTGGCAGGTGGATAGGCAGGCACCCTCCACCAGTGACGAAGAGGGGGAACAGAGGCACCCCACCTCCTTTTCTCTTTCCCTTTGCTTACTGAAGCACTGCACACAGCTTGTCTCCCTCCTCCAGCGTCTCCGTGCTCAGCAGGACTGAAGAGCTGGGAGAAGGCGTGGAAGCCAGTGGCAGTCCATCAGCCGTGGCATTTGCTGCCCAGACCTGCAAGCACCTGTGCAGGGGAAGGCAGGCGGTGGGGAGGAGAGGGGGCCGCCACACGAGCACCCGGGACTTCGGGATTCTCCAGGGCAGGCCAGCAGCTGGTTGGCCCTCTTGTGCCGTGATCCCAGCGTGAGCAGGGCCCTGTCAGGGGCAGGGCCCAAAGGGCTGCAGTTGGCAAAAATGGATTTTAATGCCAGCCCTGGGTTCGGGGTTGTGCATTTCTTGAGTTTCTGTTCATTCTGCTTCTTTGTGACTTTGGTAACACTGTGGGAGCTCAACTAGGGTGAATAGCTGGGGGGTGCTGGTGAATGCTGGCGTGCCACCCAAAACATTGTGGCCTGTCGCAGGATCACCTTCACTGCTGTAGGCACTCGTCTGCAGAGACAGTTTCCTGACATTCTTCCAGGACACACTGGCAGCTTGTACCTCCCCTTCAGAATGTGGCCAGGACTGCTCCATCACTGGAAGACACAGACACCACTGGGTAAGAGCACTGGTGGGTTTTGAAAGCGTGTGTTGTAAAGTGCAAAAGAGAACCGTGACAGGTACCAGCTGGACAGGGCTGGTTTGTGGCTGATGCAGGGATAAGGCTCGACTCAGAGGCTAGACTCACATGATGGAGACTTAAGAACATAAGAAGAGCCCTGCTGGATCAGGCCAAAGGCCCATCTAGTCCCGTTTCCTGTATCTCACAGTGGCCCACCAGGTGCCTCAGGGAGCACACAAGACAACAAGATATCTGCATCCTGTTGCCACTCCCTTGCATCAGGCATTCTGGGGTAGCCTACTTCTAAGGTAAGGATGTTGCACCAATCATCATGGCCTGTAGCCTACAATGGCCTTTTCCTCCAGAAATCAGTCCAATTCCCCTTATCCATTCGAATTCAGGGGAATGGATTTTAGTGGATGTCTCCTGGTTCTGCTCTATGTGCTGGCCTCTCTGACTCTGAGAGTGGTCCAAACATACTTTGTGCCCGCCAAACTTTGCTGGCCTAACTATGCCGGCTTAACTCCAGGTTAGAATTGCTCTCTAAGTTACCTTTACCCAGTCACTGGTTGGTACAACATAGAATTTTTCTGAAGATCAAATAGGTACAGGAAGAATCATGCCACCTTGAGCTCCTTGGAGAAAGGCTGGGATAAAAATGTAATCAATAATAATTGTGTGCCTGGGTTCATGAAAGACATGGAGCAAACATTATCTAACCCAGCGCAACAGGCTTTCAATGAGCTTCAGCAACGCATTAAACTAACTCAGACTTAGTAGCAAGCCATTTCTGATGCAGAGCATATGATGATAACAATCTTCCAAGAAAATTATTATCTGTACTGCGCAGACCGGAGGAAGCATTGCCCCCCTTTTTTTCTTATTAATAGGACAGCTTAAATCAGATGTCATTGAATATGCTGGGCAGAATAAAAGTGAGCTTCATAAACATTCATTGGCTGCATGTCTTTGTAATCTCTTGATATTTGTTTCCTATTCTTCTCTTAATGTCTTTGAAAGAAAATATTTGAAGCACCAGGGTGTCTGAACTTTCCCTGCACTGAAATGAATACACAGATGAGAGTGGGGGGAGGGGAGGAGAAAGCGAAGCTGGCAATTGTGATTGGACTTGTCCTTTGAGGCTGGGAGATAAGGCTTTGCAGCAAACTTCCATGTGGTCCCTGACTTTAAGTCGTGTTCATAATATCACCTCTTTTACGAAGATATGACGTCCTGCCTGGCAGAAAGTTGAGAGCAGGATAGTAGCATTTGGAAGCACATTATTTCGTATTAACCCAGAAAGAAATGACAGAGCAATGTTTTCTAAACTTCAGATAGCTGGAACACACTTTTATTCAATTTAAAAAAAAAACCCTGAAGACATTGTCCATGTTTGTACAAGGAGAAGTACTTCTTGTGTACAAGTGAAGACTTCTTGGCCTCAGGGCAAACCCAGACCTCATTTCTATGGGCCCCAAGCAAACTTGCAATGTGGTGCCCCACAGGGCTGGTTAAAGATAGGGTTACCAGATATAAACTGGGACAGCGTGCCTATACCTTTAACCATTGTATAGAAGAAGGAATCTGGGCAGGTGCAGCTCATCATGGAAGGGTTTCAAAAGCTACACCTGCCCAACTTCCCTCTTCTGTGCAATGGTTAAAGGTTAAAGGTAAACGCTGTCCCAGTTTGTATCTGGTAACCCTAGTTAAAGACCGCCTGAGGCACCTCCGTACACTGCCCCTCCCCGCTCCTCCCACTCGCCCAGATTCCAGCTCAGCACTCCCCAGCACCACCTTTCCTCTCGGTGACCCTCTTCGTTCCCAGCTGAGGGACTAGAAGGAGAAGGCAGAGCCGTGGAGGGCAGAGATCAGCACCCCCAATCTGCTGCCTGCGGTTTCAGAACCCGGCTCCCCCCCCCCCGGAACAGGAGTCCGGCATCAGCCCCTGTGAGTTGTGGGCGGTCTGTAGCTTTGGGACTTCCCACATTTTTGTCTAATACAGTCCAGCCTGGTGAACGGAGCACCCCCTGCCACCTGCTGACAACAACAACACTGTTTCACACTGCAATTGGCATCCACATTTCAGAAAGTGAATTTCAGGGATCCTCCCAAGAGAAACAGTTGAGAATTCTCAAGAGAATTGGAGGAGTTTCTCACCACAGGGTTTCTGCACATCCCCATTTCCCACAGCGTTTTTAGAGCGAGTTGTTTTACACTCTTCCCAGTAACCTCTGAAACACCACCCTCGTAAGCCCTTGCTGCTAGTTAAGCATTTGGTTTCTTCCCCTTATGGAAATTTCTTCTACAGCTTTCTCTCGCCTTTTCCTCTTCTCCACTCTGAATTTTAAAAATAGCATTCACTTTAGCCTTTCTGTGAACTGGAGAAGAACAAATGACAATAGCGCAGTAATTTTGGGGCCAATTTTCCTTAAATACCTGTTCCGTTAGATATTGAGCCCTTTTGATATTTAGAAGCTTTTGGAACTTGGTTCTCTGAAGGAAGCTGCATAATTTGCTGGACTCTGACAATAGTGTTTGGTCTAATAGCCCTTTGATCGTGATTCCTCAATGGCTTGTGCTGTCCTGGCTGATGGTAATGCACAGTTGGGACCGATCGGAGCAGATGAGGCCATTCAGAACGACACGCGGAGGGCTGCACACGTATTTCCGTTATTACACCTATTGTCAGGACCTTTGTAATTTGGCTTTTGCCGAGACACATATACAAGCCATATGCAGGTCATCACAGGGTGGCAGCACAGGGCTGGCAATTGGGTGGGTTACTCCAGTCATTCGCCTAAGGCATCGGAAACTGCGGGAGCACCAAATGAACCCAAATGACAATACTGCATCCACTAATATAATGGCATTTTCCATGAAATCCAGGCCAGCAACTGAGTCCTACACAACACCATTCCAGAAGGAAGGTAGGTAGGTGGATCGATCGATCGATCGATCGATCGATCGATCGATCGATCGATCGAT
>JAJKFI010000057.1:6607351-6618705 GCA_029204185.1 Lerista edwardsae | reverse complement strand
ATCGATCGATCGATCGATCGATCGATCGATCGATCGATCGATCGATCAATCAATCAATATTACTGCTTAGGTACAGGGCACTTTATGGAGAATGAGGAAGAAGGTCCTTGTCCCAAGTGCTTACAAAATCCAGAAGGAGCAAACGAGAGAGCAGAAGAAGGGCAATGGAGGCGGGGCAACTAGAGATAGAGACTCTTGGCCCAATCATATTCCTCACCTGCATTGCAAAGGTGCTGTAAAGCACTTCGAATGGCATTGCAGTTGGGACATGCTGGCTGGAAGGCCACAGCCTTCCCATGTGCACTGGCTCAGCAGAAGACACCTGCTGGAGAAGGCAGGTACTGTGCCTTGCAGTGCAGGAATGGCGGGAGGGTGGGGAAGGGACTGAACCAGGCAGGGAGAGGGTGGTGGCTGGGAAGTGGGTGGATTGGCTCAGGAGGGGGCAGGATTGGTGAAACCAATCCTGCTCCCCTCCTGGGCCCAATCCACTCATCTAAACCTCTTCCCTGGCCTGATCCTTTAACAGGGGTGAATTTGGACTTGCAGCAGTGATGCTGCTGGTGGGGTCCGAACTGACCCATAGCGATGGTTGTGCCAAAGGTTTCATGGAAAAGGTTTTGGGATAAGGCACCATGCAGGTGTGCTGCTCGACAAAAGCCAAAGAAGCATGTGGTAGCCTCCTTTTAGCATTCGAATACAAATAAAATTGCAGTTCCCCTCACATGTCACATGGCACCCCTCTTTTGAAACAGAGAGGCGTTTGTGATGGGGGTGGGTGGGGGAGCTGCCTCGGGAAGGAAGACAAACCCAGAGCTCCAGCAGACCGGCAAGAGGCCCCTGACATGAACGGAAGCAGCTTTTAGGGTGAGTGCCTTTACCTGTGGCCAAAAACTGCAGACACTTCCATTTTTAATAATGGATACAGACATTCTTAAAAGTCTGTCAGGCCCTACACACCCTTTCTCCCTCCCCACCTGACACCCTTTCTCCCCCCCCCCAGCTTTCATTTCTGTGGAGGCAACATCTGAGGCATGGCTCCGCTTCAGTGTATTTTCATATCTCTGGAGTCAGACTGAACCCTGAAGAGTGATTGTCTTACCAACATATTAGCTTACTTTTTAGAAAGTTGTGTCTTTCACTCGGAGACAGCTGACAGGAGGAATTCAGAGATGCTGCTGATATTCGAAGAGACTTTCGAAGTGGCATTTGCTGAAGTGTCACTGGGAAAAAGCTTAGCAGAAAGGAAGCAGTTATGAATTGCAGGATAAAATGAATGACTCAAAAAGTGAAGTGGAGAAAGGCTGGAGAGAGATGATTTCTCATTCTGACTGACAGCCCAAATAGGACTCTGATTTTAGGCAACACACAATGATATCTTGCAATGATCACATTTGAACCTATTTACTGTGGTCAGTGGTGCTCATTAAGATCAAAATCTAAGTGGAAAAGGGCTGTTTCTTAGAGGTCACTGCACATTCCAAATTCCAACACTTATAGAGAACAATTTCAGTTTGCTTGAATTTCAGTATCCGTAAAAATCTATTGGTTTTACATTAACAAAAACAAACTAACCACTTTAGAGAGCTGGGATGAAAACGTCGTTCAACAGGTTATTGCTCTCTATTTAAATTTTCTACCGGAGATGTGATCAGTCATCTCTGGTAAAAGGCGGGATATAAGCAAAAACCATCCCACCAATTTTTTTATGACAATTGTTTTCTATTGAAAGTGGAGAGGTGAAGGGATAGTTCTGCACAGTTTCTGGAGTCTTAGAGTCATGCCACTCTGTGCCCCCATTGGGCAAAGATAAACGTTCCAGGGAAATTCTGGCAATGGAGTTGTTTGCTGGGTATTCCCCCCCCCACTTCATCAAAAAATGAAACTGTAGCATATTTTTATGGTGAGGGACTAGACTTTGGAATCCACTTGGTTTGCAGACCCTCTGTTACAGGAAAGTAACTGTAATCAGCTGTAGTACATGACAAAGCCCTAAAGCACCTAACACAGGTACTTTATAAAAACTGTATGTTTTTCACTTTACAATTGCTTTGCATAACTTTCTCAGATTGGGTGCTTCAAAGTATTTCCTGCACTGCTGTCTTTTCACAGCTACCGCCCAGTTCATCACTGTTATTCAAGTGGATGCTTGTTCTATGTAAAAATAAAAATAAAATAAAATAAAATAAAACGTGTCTCTGTATCCAAGCGTTAGTGTGTCAAAAATGACTCTTTTTGTTTAGCCAGCTTCAAACCATTCGGGTTATTTATTTCCCAAATGTTTTGCTGAGTCAAGGCAATTTGAGAAAAAGGCTTTCAGCAGCCTGTATCACCAGAGCTCTTCTGACCATCAGGGACAGAGATTCTTTTGTTTAAAAGCCCAGCCAAGCCCTTATCACTCCCTAAGAGCTTCTTTTTTTTTGCAGCCCTTGCAGGTGATTATCACCACTTGGAGTTGAAGGACTGCTGGCTCCTTTTTTCTCCAGTCACTTGTGCTATGGCCAGTTCCTCACCAGGACCGCTGAAATTGCTCACAATGGCCCCATCTCAGTGATGCAGTCAAATATTGTTTTATTTGCAAAGGGAATCAACACAACTCAGAACCAGCAGCTTCAAGAGATTTCCTTCTTATTGAAAAATTACGCTTCCAGAAGGAATAAGTGTCCAGCTTGCTACAGGCTGAAGTAATTAGCTGAGCTTCTGCGGCAAGCAGCTCATAAAATATGGGGTTCCCCCCCCCATGTCTTCAAAGTTCAAACCAGAGACCCTTCCTGAAAACCCCTCCTGAAGGCAGGAGCTACTGAAGTAATTGCTGTTCAGCTAATCACAGGGTAAGCCAGTGTATTAGCTGAGTTTCTGCAAAAGGAACTCAATGTATCATACAAGGGTGGTGGTTGTTTTTCCTCTGAAGCTGCGTACAAGTTATTCAAAAGTCAAGGAAACATGACCTGAGGCCATGCTCTCCTAGATCCTGCAAGAGCTGGGACTGTCTGCAGAGAAAAAAACTGAGGGTTTTCTGGGGGGGGGGATTGTTTTGCATAAGGCCAATTCTAAGTATGATTTCCATTAGAATCTATGGATCAACACCATGGAGAGTACTGAATGCACTCATAAAATCATAAAGTTGGAAGGGATCTACACGGTCATCTAGTCCAACCCCCTGCTTGTAGCAGGAAAGTCTCCTGGAGCATTTCCAGCAGGTGGCAGTCAATCCTCTGCTTGAAAGTCTCCAGTGAGGGAGAATCTACCACCACCCTCTGCTATCTGTTCCACTGTCGAACCGCCCTTATCGTCAAGAAATTCTTTCTGATGTCCAATCGGAATCTCCTCTCTTGCACTTTGTACCCATTGGACCATGTTCTACTGTCAAAGGCAGATGAGAACAAATTTGTCCCTTCTTCGTTATGACAGCCTTCCTGGAGAGTGCTATCTGAAGACAGATATCTGAAGAGTGCTATCATATCCTCTCTCAAGCTAAACATACCAGGTTCCCTCAATCTTTCCTCATAGGAATTGTTTTCCAGCCCTCTGATCATCTTCATTGCTCTTCTCTGAATCTGCTCCAATTTAGCTGCATCTTTTTTGAACTGAGGTGCCCAGAATTGAACACAGTACTCCAGGTGAGGTCTCACCAATGCGGAGTAAAGCAAAGCCCAACTTCTTGTGACTTGGAAGCTATGGTTCTATTAATGCAGGCTAAAATTGCATTAGCTTTCTTTGCAGCTGACTCATGTTCGTCTTGTGATCCACTGCAACTCCAAGATTCCTATCACATGTTGTGCTGCCAAGCCAGATTTCTCCCATTCTATACCTGCATCTTTGGTTATTTTTGTAGAAAGTGTAGAACCTTGCATTTTTCCTGTTGAACTTCATCTTATTCATTTCAGCCCAGTACTTCATTTTGTCAAGGTCTTCCTAAAGGCTTCTACTGTCTTCTGTAGTGTCTGCTACTCTTCCTACTGTTGAGTTTTTGTCATCTGCAAATTGGATGAGGTGTCCTTGTTTCCCTTCATCCAAGTCATTGATGAAGATGTTAAAGAGAACCGGGCCCAAGACAGAGCCCTGGGGCACTCCACTTGAAACTGTCTTCCAGGTCAAGGCAAAGCCATTGACAATCACTCTTGGTGTACAGTTATCCAACCAGTTGTGAATCCACCTAACAAAGACTTCATTCCGCCCATATTTTTCCATCTGATTAAGATGTCATGTGGAACCTTGTCAAATGCTTTACTGAAGTCAAGATAAATCACATCCACAGCATTCCCACTATCCAGTAAGCTAGTCACCCAATCGAAGAAGGAGATGAGATTTGTCTCACACAATCTGTTTTTGACAAATCCAAGTTGAGTTCTGTTAATCACAAAGTTGTTGTCTAGGTGTGTGCAGATCTTATGCTTTATCATTTGTTCCAATATTTTCCCCGGTACTGAAGTCAGACTGACAGGCCTGTAATTTCCTGAGTCTTCCTTCTTCCCCTTTTTGAAGATTGGGACCATATTAGCCTACTTACAGTCTAGCGGCACCTCCCCAGGATTTCTCAAAGATAATTGGCAGAGGCTCTGCAAGTACATCTGCAAGTTCCTTTAGCACTCTAGGATGCAACTCATTTGGTCCAAATGACGAATTCATTCAGTCCAGTTAGGTGGTTTCTGACAAGTTCCCTGCCAATCCTAATCTGGACATCTGTGCTGTCCAGGTGTTCATTACCTCTGTGGGAATGTACACATTTCCCCCTGTTGGCCAAGGATCCAGCATCCTCATTTGCACAGTCCTCCTTCTGAGAGAAGATGGATGCAAAGTTGGAGTTGAGCAGCTCCGCCTTCTCTCTTTCACCAGTCACTAATTGGCCATTGTTATCGAGCAGCAATTCCACCCTCTCCTTTCTCTTCCTTTGGGCATAGCTAAAAAAGCCTTTTTTCTGTAATTCTTGACATCCCTAGCTAGCCTCAGCTCATACTGAGCTTTAGCATTTCTGACCCTTGGTCTACAGGTTCAGGCTACCTGTCTGTACTCCCCACTGGTGATCCATTTTCCATTTTCTATACATGTTTTTTTAATTAATCTATAACTCACCACCAAGAGGCTTGTGCAGCCATCCTGGCTTTTTGAGGTGTCTTTCCCTTTTCTTTTTCATAGGAATTGTTTTTGACTGTGCCTGAAGAAGCTGCCTCTTTAGGAGCACCCACCCGTCTTGGGCCCTAAGTTCATCGACCCATCGGAGCCTACCTATCATTTCTCTGAGCTTATTAAAATCAGCCTTTCTGAAATCTAAAGTACAGGTTCCACTGCGTATTACCTTTGTTTCCCATAAGATTGAGAATTCCAGCAGTTCATGATCATTATCCCCTAAAGTTCCTACTACTTTGACCTCATCAACCAATTCCTTCTTATTGGTTAAGATCAGGTCCAGGACAGCCCCTCCCCCTGTTCCTTCCTCTACTTTCTGGAAGATGAAGTTATCCTCCAGGCACAACAGGACCAACACAATTTGTTGGAGCTCCTATACTTGGCTGAGTTAATCTCCCAACAGATATTTGGATAAAGTCTTCCATTATAGCTACTGCATGTTTTCTTGCAATGTCTGTGTTGTTTTAGGAAAGCATCATTGATCTCCTCCCCTTGGCCTGGAGGTCTGTATTAGACACCCACCACAATGTTGCCTTTGCTGCTGTTCCCCCTAATGTTTACCCAGATACTCTCTACAGAACTATCATAACCATTTTGGATTTCTGAGCAGGTGTATATATTCTTGACATATAATGCAATGGAGTATTATAATTTTTTTTCCAGTTTGTGCTTGCCTGCAAATTTGTCCTTTGGTGACAGCCTAGAAGCCAGTTCAATAAGCTTACAGTCCAATCTTATGCATTTCTACTCAGAAATAAGTCATAATATGGGCAATAGGCTTAGCCATTGAATATGCTTTGCAGAAGTTCCCAAGAGTCAGCTTGTACAGATAATTTCTTTTGCGCTTGTTAAGATCCACCAATGGTTTGGTGAGAAATTATATGTGTGTTGTGCTAGTAAAACAGGAAAATGGAAAATGCTGTCAGAAAACATTTGTTGTGCCAAATGGGGGTTGCACTACAGGATGATTTTGAAACCTGCTCAAAGCTGGTACCACAGCATGGACCGGGTTGGGGGGGGCAACTTGTTCCTGTTTCCCATCTTACAGATTGACTATACCTGGGTGGGTGGGTGGGGGGAAGGTGAAGTGCAGGGAGCAATGTTCCTGTGGCTGAAGTTTATGAAGGCAGGTTCTTTTTGCGTGGCATCCAAATGCTCAGAGTTAACGGTGATGGAATCTTTTAAGACGATGATTTCTCGTTTGATGTCAGACCAGAGAAACCTCCTTCGGCTCCATTAGTCAACTCCCCTGGTGTTCAGGGAAAAGAGTTTTACAGCATGTCACCATTTAAAGTGGAACCTGGAGGCAGGTAGGGTCCTGGAGGAAGTTTGAGGATAACTTGGTGTGTGTTGCTCATAAGGCTTATCAGTAGGAGGAGAGGCAGAAATAGACTTAATATTCCTTTTGTGCATTATTATCCTCCAAGCAGTTTAAATAATGTCTTAAAATGTTGATTCCTTAATAGTGGAGGAATCCAAGAAATATAGTAGGCCTTTAGACTTAAGACCCAACACAAAATAATTGCAATTTCGCTTAATTTAGATAACTGTGCACCAGTTGAGCCTAAGGCTACTTTGAAGGTTAATATGGATAAACTTTTACAAATGAAGATATCAGAAATGAATACATTTCAGAAATCACCACTTCCAAAGCCATCCTCAGCAGCAGAATGCAACTATTAAGTTATTTGGAAAAAAAAATCTCCTCCATAAGCCCAGTAAAACTACAACTGCAGAGAGGGAAAAATAAGTTTTAAATCCTATAACCAGTTTTCTGTCTCATTGCTGATTTGGAATCATGAGCTGACAGATTTTGGAAATAGGATTAGATTACCTCTTCTTGGGTGGATTCCCTGTTGTCATTTAATTTACTACTACTACTAATACCATTGCTAGACTAACATGCAATTCCTCATAGGCATACTGTTATTTGGCCTCTTTTACTAAATCTTCAAGGCTCAAAATCGTCAACAAGCTGTTAATGTAAGTTCTTTTGGGTTACTGTGTAGCTTTCAACCACCTTCTGAAATCAATGCAACACCACCAGAAAGCCGGGAAAAACACACACACACAAAGTCACTCCTCTAGATCAGACCAAGTGTCCATCTCATCCAGAATCCTGTTTCCAATCATAGCCAAGGAATGAAGGCAAAAGTTGCTCTATTCAATGGTCTTCTGTCTTTGAATACAGATTTTCCAAAAAGCCGTAAAGGCTAACAGCTATTGATAGACGAGTTAATCATCCATGTCTTTGTGGGATCCTCTTGTAAAGACAGCCAAGCCAAAGGCCACACTACATCTTGTGGCAGTGAATTCCCTAAATTCAATCGAACATTCTGTGGCAGCTGTTCTCTTGTCTGTCCTGAAGTTCCTGCCAATCAGTTGCATTGGTTTTACTGAACACACAAGTTCTACTATTATGACAGAGGGAGGAAAAGTGCTCCTACAATGCAGAAGCAAGTCCTACTGAGTTCAGTGGCCAGGGTGAACAAGATTGCTGCCTTACATAAGGACAAGTGCCTTTAGTCCACTATTGACAAAACTGGTCTTGGCAAGTGCTTTGCATTTGTCAAGATCACAGGGAAGTATCACTGTCTTTTCTGTTTGAGGACCAGCAGTGAAATGACCATCAGGTACAGAGCAGACACTGTTTCCCTTGGTATCTTCAATTTGCTTTGATTTTGCCATTTCAAACACTTTCTTAAGGACCTACGAATTGTCTTCTTCCATTGGACAAGGTTCCATTTTGTACAATATTCTGTTGCCAGCTGTGGCTCATCCAAGGATTCTGGGAAGCTCACAAGCAGCCCTGCCCTTCCTCACTCACTTTTCCCCAACACCTGATACTTGAGGCACGTGACTTCCACACACACAAATTCAATACAGGTTGAGAATGAGTCGATTCTCATGAGTCAATTCCTGGAATGAGTCAATGTTTCAGTTCCCAAAGCTGAGTCATGGAAGCTGACTTAAAGTGTAGCAGTCAGGGAGGCTTTTACTGACTGATCCTAAAGACACTTCCTAACTTGTAAGTTCTATTCAACCAGTGGAATTTACTTCTCAGTAAACATGTAAGAAAGAATCTTGACCTATGGGGGCGGTCTAGCTTGTGCTGGCCTGAGGCCCAGGGAGCAGCCAGGGCAGGCATTTGGGAGTTGGCATGACACGATGGCACCCAGCAATCACATCATCACTGGAGGCTGTAAGCAGGTAAGACAAGCTGCCAGCCCTGCCACTGGAGGTGACAGCACAAGAGGTGGAGACCACAGAGGTCAGTCTGCTGTGAGGAGAAAAGGGTTGGGAATCACGGCCTTAAGGGGCCCCAGTGGGAACTGCTGCCTGGCAAGCAGCAGCAGAGGCAGGCCTGTCTCCATCATGGGCAGAGGGAATTCCACCCGCCCGGCCCCACATGTTCCCCGGAGAGCTCCTCAGTAGGAGCTGCTACTTCACTAGTGGGGGCAAAGGGACACCACCAGAGATGATCAAGGTAAGGCATCATTAATAATATGACCTCTTAGTAGGCTTCGTATCATTGAATTTTTACCTTTTAAAAATGTCACCCAGGGGCAAGACAGGGCAGGAACCATGGGCGTCAAATGGTGTGTGTGTGTGTGTGTGTGTGTGTGTGTGTCAGTGTGTGCGCCCATTGCTTCCCCAATCACGGCGCAGTTGGTGTGAAGGCAGCCACTCAGCCATGGCTGCAAGGGCACAGGTGCCTCCGTCCACCTCCTGACTTGGGAAGCAGGCGGAGGCCCCTGGGTGGCCGCAGCAATTCTGCCCGGTGTGCAGATCCAAGGGCCGGCCGGCCCCCTCCTGCTCCCCCAGTTGGGAAGTGGATGGGAGCGCCTGGGTGCTCCCAGCCACAGATGGGGCCGAATCCCCTGGGCTGTGGGTGCGAGGGCCTGCGCATCGCGTCCTGGCGGCACAAGGCGTGCCCGGGGTGCCGCGGAGCCCCTGTGAGCCTCCGGTGCCACCGGTTTGATTACTTAACAAGGCAGCACGAAAATGTTGTAAACGTGTCAGTCAGTCAATCAGTCAGAGTATAAAAGGCCTTGTGAAGCCAGTTATAATTGCACATCCAACGGCTTGCAGTACAATGATGCTTTAGCAGTGCTCAAAGGTGCTGTATGGAAAAAGCTTCCCCGGGGAAAAGTCTTTGAACTGCACCCTTCAGCAAGAAGCAAATGCAAAGAATTGTGCTCACAAATTATACCAATCAGAATCTGGATAATGTATTTTTTTAATCATGATAAATCTGTATCTAGTGGTGTCATCAGTGCAAAAGTAGATGGACTATTGATCTTCCTTTGGGATGGTTAATGGAGGCAGGGTATTACATAGTCTTAAAAAAGACAGGGAAAGAAATTCTTTCCAGGAACTGCAAGGGCAGCCTCTCCTCCTATAGCTCAGAAGCCCTTCCCAGGTATATCTGGGAAGCTAATAAATCCTTTGCAACAAATTTTACACTAAGATCTCAGGGGAATTGGAATAAATCCTTGCAGCCATTTAGTGGGTAATCTCCTGATCAGATTCCCATTTATCTTTAGAGGAAAATAATAGAACATATTAGCACTTATGCTCTGAGCCAGTTAAATGCGATATATCAAAAAATATGAAGATAGTTGAAATATTGATCTTGAGCCAAAATGTAGTTTGAGGGACCTTTAATAATACATTACACTGTAAAAAGGGGGAGGGTAAGGTGGGGAGAGATGACAACTCCAGCTGATGGAGGAAACAAGGGAAGTGCTTTGCATGGAAGTCTTTAATGGACACCCATCCGCACAAAGGAGAAAAATAAGATGCTGAGATGAGCTCTGAGTGCATGTGCTGCTTCACTGTGAGTGAGCCAAGTTGTGCTCCCCATAAGGGAGCATAGGTTAGAAAATGATGGCACCTTCCTGGGATAGCAAACTAAACTCTTTTGGGCTAGCCTTGTGCAGCTAAGCAGTGGAGCAGGAAATGTGGACTGATTTACAAGCCAGATAGCCTGATGATGATGCATTTGCACACCACTTCCAGCTACAGGTATTTACCTGGACCTGAGGGGCTGTAAACCAAGTGGATTCCAAAGTCTTGTCCCTTACCATAAAAAGTGTGCCAGTTTTTCATTTTTAATTACAGTGCAAACAATTCCATCACCCCAATTTTCCCAAAACAGTGAACTTTTTTCTCCTGCTACAAAAAAGTGAGTGACCCTAGCACCCTGCAAGAAATGCAGATCTCTCCACTTTATATAGAAAATTCTGAAGACCTGGTAGGGTCAGGTTTTTTCAACCCCAACCCCTTACAAACATTTTAGAAGCTACTTTAGAATGCCAGGTGCAGGGGAGTAGCAGCAGGATACAAATATCTGGCTATTTATGTGCTCCCGGAGACATCTGGTGGCCATTGTGAAATACAGGAAGTTGAACTAGATAGGCCTTTGGCCTGATCCATAAGAACATAAGAACATAAGAACATAAGAAGAGCCCTGCTGGATCAGGCCAAAGGCCCATCTAGTCCAGCTTCCTGTATCTCACAGTGGCCCACCAGGTGCCCCAGGGAGGCATGAAACAACAAGATGCTTGCATCCTGTTGCCATTCCCTTGCACCCGGTACCAGTAGCCCACCACCTTTGTAAGGAGGTTGCACAATCCATCATTGCCTATAGCCCACGATGGACCTTTCCTCCAGAAAGGATCCAGGAGGGCTCTTTTTATGTTCTCATGTTGCATGCAACTGTGGTACAAAATGTTTAAAAAAAAATCACAAAGCAGCTTGCAGAGAAAATATGTGCAGAGATACATGTGAAGCTTGTATTTGTATACCTGTAAGGAGCTGAAGGAGCAGAAGGACTGCAAAGAGATCCAATCGGTCAATCCTCCAGGAAGTCAAGCCTGATTGCTCCCTGGAAGGACAAATCCTGAAGCTGAAGCTCCAATCCTTTGGCCACCTCATGAGAAGAGAGGACTCTTGAGCAAAGAGCCTCCTGCTGGGAAAGATGGAAGGCAAAAGGAGAAGGGGGTGGCAGAGGATGAGATGGCTAGACAGTGTCACCGAAGTGATGAGCATTACATGAAGTTGGGCGAACTCCGGAAGCTAGTGGAGGACAGGGAGGCCGGACGTGCTGTGGTCCATGGGGTCGCGAAGAGTTGGACATGACTTAGCGACCGAACAAGAAGAAGAAGAAGAAGAAGAAGAAGAAGAAGAAGAAGAAGAAGAAGAAGAAGAAGAAGAAGAAGAAGAAG
>JAJKFI010000057.1:6569045-6592685 GCA_029204185.1 Lerista edwardsae | reverse complement strand
GCTACTCAAGCCCCTTCGCCACGACAAGGCAGTGATCCATGAAAGGGGTTTTGGGGGCCCCCAAATCTGAAATGAAAGTTGCCATTTTGGCTTCCTATGTTAGGGCAGGGGCTAACCTTTCTCATTGAGTCAACTTTAAAGCTTTCAGGTACAATTAGCACCTGTAATAATTTTTGAAATAATTGGCATGCAAATCCCCCAGCGGGACCCCTTCTTCCAGTGACGAGACCGCATCCAATAATTAAGGATGCTCCTCGGCAGGAGTGGGGTCGTGGTCTCCTTGTAGTGGGTGATTCTATAGTTAGGAATATAGAGAGGGGGGTCTGTGATGGATGTGAGGACCGCATGGTGAGTTGCCTGCCTGGTGCGAAGGTGGCGGACATCACGTCTCGTCTAGATAGGCTGGTTAGGAGTGCTGGGGAGGAGGTAGCGGTCGTGGTGCATGTTGGCACCAACGATGTGGGGAAATGTAGCCGGGAGGTCCTGGAAGCCAAATTTAGGTTGCTAGGCAGGACGCTGAAGGCCAGGACCCCCAAGGTAGCGTTCTCAGAAGTGCTACCCGTTCCACGTGCAGGGCCAGCTAGGCAGGCGGAGCTCAGGGGTCTCAATGCGTGGATGAGACAGTGGTGTCGGGAGGAGGGGTTTAGGGACAGGCCTGGGGGACATTCTGGGACAAACCAGGCCTGTACAAGAGGAATGGGCTTCACTTGAACCAAAATGGAACCAGGCTGCTGGCTGCTGGCACTTAATATTAAAAAGGTGGCAGAGCAGCTTTTAAAATGATCCGTGGGGGAAAGCCGCCAGGAGCTGAGAGGGGTCCAGTTCGGAACTCCTCATCCCTATGGGAAGAGGAGGGTGGAGGAGTACCACAGAGTAATGGAGGAGCAGGAAATAGAACTTCAAACATGAGTGTAACTGACAGTTTGTCCAGTAGAAAGAGAGGTGGGGAAAAGCGATCAAATAAGAGTCCCTCCTTAGGGAACTCCGTATATAGGTGTTATTATGCAAATGCCCGAAGTCTCCGAGCAGAGATGGGGGAACTGGAATGTTTGGTGACTAGGGAAAAGATTGATATAGTAGGCATAATGGAAACCTGGTGGAATGCAGAGAACCAGTGGGATACTGCAATCCCAGGCTATAAACTCTATAGCAGGGACAGGGAAGGGCGTGTTGGCAGTGGGGTGGCCATCTATATCAAGGAAGGGATAGAATCCAGCAGAGTAGAAACTGAAGGTGGGCCGGACTCCACCATGGAGTCACTGTGGGTTAAACTACCAGGCCATAAGAGCGATGTAATAGTGGGGGTGTGCTATCGTCCTCCAGATCAAAAAATTGAAGGTGACCTTGAAATGAGGAAACAAATCAGGGCGTTGACCAAGAGAGACAGGATTGTAATCATGGCGGACTTCAATTATCTTCATATCGACTGGGTCAACTGGTGCTCTGGTCAAGAAAGAGAGACCAGATTCCTTGATGTGCTGAATGACTGTGCCTTAGAGCAGCTAGTCATGGAGCCCACCAGAGGACAGGTGACTCTGGGTTTAATATTGTGTGGTACTCGGGACCTAGTTAGGCATGTAAATGTTACTGAGCTATTGGGGAACAGTGACCATGCTGCGATTGGTTTTGCCATGCATGTCCAGGAAAGAGTGCAGAGCAAATCTGACACAAGAACCCTTGACTTTCAAAGGGCAGACTTCCCTCAGATGAGGAGGCTAGTTAGAAAGAAATTGAAAGGGAAGGTAAAGAAAGTCCAGTCTCTCCAGGCTGCATGGAGGCTGTTTAAAATAACAGTAGTAGAGGCCCAGCGGAAGTGTATACTGCAAAGAAAGAAGGGCTCGACAAGGTCCAGGAGGGTGCCTGCATGGCTGACAAACAAAGTTAGAGAAGCTGTAAAGAGCAAGGAAGCTTCTTTCCGTAAATGGAAGTCTTGCCCCAGTGAGGAGAATAAAAAAGAACATAAACTCTGGCAAAAGAAAAGTAAGAAGGTGATACGGGAGGCCAAGGAAGAGTTTAAGAAACGCATGGCTAGCAACGTAAAGGGGAATAATAAAAGCTTCTACAAATATGTTAGAAGCAGGAAACCTGCCAGAGAGGCGATTGGCCCTCTGGATGGTGAGGGAGGGAAAAAAGAGATAAAAGGGGACTTGGAGATAGCAGAGAAATTAAATGAATTCTTTGCGTCCGTCTTCACAGCAGAAGAACTTGGGCAGATACCACAGCCCGAACAGCCCTTCCTAACTAAGGCATTAAATCAGTTATAATGGTCAAGTGCTGGGGATGAGCCATGAAGCTCTAAATGATGCAAAGGTTGTTCCTCCCACATGAGCTCTCCTGTCCCCTGAGGACCTTCAGGTTGTCCTGAAGGATAGCCAATGTCACGCCAATCTTTAAGAAAGGGAGAAGGGGGGGACCCTGGAAACTACAGGCCAGTCAGCCTAACGTCTGTTCCGGGTGAGATGGTGGAAAGCCTCATCAAAGATAAAATCCTAAAACAAGTAGAGGAACAAGTACTGCTGAAGGAAAGTCAGCATGGCTTCTGTAAGGGTCAGTCTTGCCTCACGAACCTTTTGGAATTCTTTGAAAAGGTCAACAGGCACGTGGATGTGTGTGAACCTGTGGATATCATATACCTGGATTTTCAGAAGGCATTTGACACAGTCCCCCATCAAAGGCTGCTGAAGAAACTTCACAGTCAGGGAATAAGAGGGCAGGTCCTCTTATGGATTCAGAATTGGTTGAGGGCCAGGAAACAGAGAGTGGGGGTCAATGGGCAATTTTCACAATGGAGAGAGGTGAAAAGTGGAGTGCCCCAGGGATCTGTCTTGGGGCCCGTGCTTTACAACTTATTCATAAATGACCTGGAGAAAGGGATAAGCAGCAAGGTGGCCAAGTTTGCGGATGACACAAAACTTTTCCGGGTGGTGAAGACCAGAAGGGATTGTGAAGAGCTCCAGAAGGATCTCTCCAAGTTGGGGGAATGGGCAGCAAAATGGCAGATGCGTTTCAACGTAGACAAGTGTAAAGTGATGCACATTGGGGCAAAAAACCAAAACTTCACCTATAGGCTGATGGGTTCTGAGCTGTCTGTGACGGCTCAGGAGAGAGATCTCAGGGTGATGGTGGACAATTCAATGAAGGTATCGACCCAGTGTGCGGCAGCAATGAAGAAGGCCAATTCCATGCTTGGGGTAATTAAAAAAGGGGTTGAGAATAAAACAGCCAATATTATCATGCCATTGTACAAATCGATGGTAAGGCCACACCTGGAATATTGTGTCCAGTTCTGGTCGCCACACCTCAAAAAGGACATAGTGGAGCTGGAAATGGTGCAGAAGAGAGCGACGAAAATGATTACGGGGCTGAGGCACCTTCATTATGAAGAAAGACTGCAGCGTTTGGGGCTGTTCAGTCTAGAAAAAAGGCGCCTGAGGGGGGACATGATTGAGACATAGAAAATTATGCACGGGATGGATAGAGTCGATAGAGGGATGTTCTTTTCCCTCTCTCAAAACACCAGAACCAGGGGGCATCCGCTAAAACTGAAGGCTGGGAGAGTTAAAACAGATAAAGAAGTACTTTTTACCCAATGGGTAGTTAATCTGTGGAACTCTTTGCCACAGGAGGTGGTGATGGCATCTGGTCTAGATGCCTTTAAGAGGGGATTGGATGGATTTCTGGAGGAAAAGTCCATCGTGGGCTATAGGCAGTGATGGATTGTGCAACCTCCTTACATTAGTAGTAGGCTACTTCAGAGTACTGGGTGCAAGGGAATGGCAACAGGATGCAAGCATCTTGTTGTCTCGTGCCTCCCTGGGGCACCTGGTGGGCCACTGTGAGATACAGGAGGCTCTTCTTATGTTCTTGTGTATAGTGTTTTCTCTGCTTTAATTTTTGTTTTAAGCTTTTAGATATTTTTATTTAAATTATCTGTTTTTTTAAATTGGGTCCCCTTGGTCCCCCTTTAGTGTGGGAGAAAGGCAGGGTAGAAATGCAGGAAACAAGTCTCAGGTCACGCAGGCAGGACGGCAGTGAGCAAGCCCAGCTGCAGCCCCACCCCCACCCCCTGGGCTGGCGGACAGTGGCAGGCCTGCCGGAGCACTTAAGCCCAGCACAGGGGCCAGGGCGGGGCAGGATGGGGGGGGGCTTCGCATGCGGATCCAGAGCCCCTTCCCAGGTCTGATCCACCTGCATGGATTGACACAGACGTGGGCCAGGGATGTCGCTGGTGCAAGTCCAGGTTGACCCATTGTGGCCTCTGGGGCTGACCTTGGGGCAAGAGGACAAATGTCCCCTTACCCTGGGGAGACCTCCACTTTCCAAAATCCCCTGCAGGATCCCCTGCAGTGAAGTCTGTGCCAGCACTGCTATCTCACTGGGTGGGCATTAATTAGGACTGGTTTACCTTAAGTTAGTAGAGTAGGAACTTTTATCAGTCATCTGATGCAACGAGCCTGGACAAGCCCCTCAGACTGACTATGAATGGCAGGAATGTTCCTATGGGAGGTGGACCCCTCAAGCATTCTGGGCGCAGAAGTGGTTGTGTAATTGGCACTGAATTCTGTCCTTGATTCATGTTGTTACACTGCTGTAAATGGGACTGAAATTATTGTATGGATCATGTAATTGTTGTCACTGCTTAGTTTAGCTTTTCAGTGTTACTGTGTCGCAAAATGTTTCTTCCTGATGTATTGTGCTTCTTGAATGATTGGGTTAACAGTTTTTCTGCTTTTTGGATGTGTCATTTTAAATCTCTGTGGGTGTTGTTGAGACAAAGCTGTCTTAATTCAAATTAATCTTGACTTGAAACTTGACTTGCAGTTGGGCTATTGTGGTCTGCAAGGAGGAGGCTGAAGGGCGCTGTCATTTAAGTAGAGAGAGAGAAAGGGCAATTACGGCCACAGAGAGGGGTTTGGGAACCCCAAAGAGGGCAAAATCAAAGGAAATCTTTCTTCAAATTATTTTGTGGTTGGAGTACAGGATTCTTTGTGACAATTGAGCAATGCCTTCAGTGCTGTTAAATGAAATCATAAGGTGCAAGGACATGCATGAAAAGCAATTACATTCCTTCACAGTTGTCAGCATTTGCCAACCTGTTCTAGTAATTTCCGGAAGGGAAGTCCATCATAGGTTACAAGCCATTATGGGTATGTGCAGCCTCCTGGTTTTAGGAGTGGGCAGTCTCAGAATGCCAGATGCGAGGGAATGGCAGCACAATGCAGGCGTCTTGTTGTCTTCTGTACTTCCTGGGGCATCTGGTGGGCCACTGTGAGATACAGGAACCTGGACTCGGTGGGCCTTTGGCCTGATCCAGCAGGGCTCTTCTTATGTTCTTATGGCCGCTTTACCCTGAGGAGGCCTCCAGCAGCCAAAGGTCCTGTGTGGGGTGCAGTGTAGCCTTCACCAGCACCGCTGCATCGTAGCACAGGAATTTAGGTTGGATCGGGCTGCCCAAGTTATCCTCGTATCTATACTGCAAACAATTGTAAGTTTAACGTCAGTGTAATGATTGTCCCTTCCTTGAAAATGTTCTGGACTTCTGGTTGTGAGGCTTTAGAAATGTTTGTGATCTCTGGCCTTCCTCCCAGGACAACCATCCCCAGGATTCCCTGGTGGGTGCACATGACCAGGCCAGGAAGTCAAACACAGCTCCACATTGCCTTGAGGATATTCTAAGGCATGGCTATCACATGTCTAGCTGTCCAGACATTTGACATGAACTGTATCGCTAATCTCTCTCTCTCTCCCTCTCCCTCTCCCTCTCCCTCTCTCTCTCTCTCTCTCTCTCTCTCTCTCTCTCTCTCACTGCCCAACTTCTGCCACAATTTCTGCCCTCTCTTTTTAGTGGCTTTGTAATCTGTGACAGGCGATTGAATTAATTTGCTGTGACCATACTTAGCAACCTTGGCAACTCATTTGATTTTCTGGGTTGGAGCCAAGATTTACATAATTATTTCTAATTCTGAGTTGTTCAGTCTGACACCTTCCCGAGATTTTGTTTCAGAGCTTGCAGTGGCCTGACAGTCCCTTAGCCTTTCATCCCTAGCTTTTGAAGCATCTGAAATACCTGCATAGTTTCCCTCCAGTATTGCAAACTGTAACTGCACGTGCACAGGTGTCATTCGTGAGCAATAGGCGGACACTCGTCCCGTGAGCCGGGCAGTGCACCTTCTCCAGTCCCACAGCTGCACCGCAGAAGCCTGGAGTGGGGCCTGGGGACAGGGATGTCGGTCAGTCAGGAAGATGCAGCTGCACAGGTGCTGCCTCGACCCCTTCTGACGTGCGATCCTGCGCCAGGTGCTGCACCCTCCCTAAGAGCCCAGTCCTCATGAGGTCACTTTGGCTGCTCCTGTCCACGTCCATCCAGTGGCATCCAGCGTCTGGGACTGTTGGTCAAAAAAGGTTTTGGAGGCCCTCTCGCAACAAAATAAAATTTAATTCATCTCCCCAGAAGTAAATCAAATAAAATCGAAGTATTTATATACGGCTTTTCAACACAAAGTTCACAGAACGGTTAACAGATAAATTAAGTGTAAAGTTAAATGGCTGGCCAAAAGGGCTCGCAATCTAAAAATACCTGCCAAATATCTAAGCATGTCTGCCAAAGCCCAGGTGTCACTGTTTGAACGCTGTGGTGGGCATTCCGAGTCAGCCCCCCCCCCCGCAGAATGGAGGCCCCCCAGCAAGGGCCATGGGGCAGTTGCCCCCCTTAGCAGCAGCACTGCTTCCTCCCACAGCCTTTCTCCAGCCACTGTCCACTGACTGGCCACATTCGCCTCTCCCTCTTTCCCTAGGGTGACGCAGGGTCTTCTTCTGCTCTTGAATGGTGAGGGAGAGCCAGGTTTTTTATCAGCATATATATGCCATTTGATGTGGAATTTCATGAGGAATTCAGTGAAAACAACAGAGTGCCATCTCTTTGTTCTATCAAATGTTATGGTCAAAAAACAAAAAAGTGAAAATATCACTGTCTTATGCAACGCTGGGCGCAATCCTAACCCACTTTCCAGACCTGACGTAGCTGTGTCTGTGGGGCATGTGCTGCATCCGACAGTTGGGGACAGGCATGGAGGCCTCCTCAAGGCAAGGGGATATTTGTTCCCTTACTAAGAGTTGCTTTTCCCTTACCGCAGTGCTGAGGAGTTGGTTAGGATTGCGCCCATTCTGTATGATGGCTACATTGAGCCTCCGGTGCAGGGGCAGTCTGGCTCTGAGTACCATGTGCAGGGGAGCCGAAGCAGGGCAGGACACCGACACTCATCCATGGCTTGTGGGGAAACATTCACTGCATTGGACACCGTATGGGGGGTGTCAAATACTTATGAGCCCTGGGTGTCCAATGAGCTGAGTCCTGCAGGTTCGCTGGGTTCTGTTCCTGGAGTAAACCCGCCCGCCCCACCTCCCTTGATGGTGTCTGGAAGCATTTGGTTCATTGAACCACTTGGGCTTTTTCTGTGTTACTGTCAGAGGAGATGGACCATGATGTGCAACAGCATACGCATGATGTGCAACAGCTGTGCCTATGATGCTGTAATTTGTTCCGTATTGTTTGGGACAGGCGGAGGTCCATCACGGGGAGTGACATGCTGACCTCCTACGCCGGGTGATGCACACTCTAGTGATGCCACTGTACATATTCACAAGGCAAGTTTTGGGCTTCATGCCCATATATAGTAATATTTATTTGCCTGCTCCTGTAACGCATCTAGAGAACACAATCCCTGTTTATCACATTCCACACAGACTGATAAGCACACATCCTCTGCACATCCCTAAGACCCTGGAAGCAGCTTTGTGCCTTTCTGGCCTACCTTGAACAAAGCGAGGAAACTGTATTTTTAGGCCACAGTTTACTAGGACCTGATAGCTCAGCGGTTCCCAACCTGGGGTTCGGGACCCCCAAGGGAGTCACAAACCAAATTTCAGGGGGTTCAGTGCTAGGCCTGTCCATGGTGCAATTCCTCCCTATGTCCCTGGGGGCACCGTAACTCCAGTTCCCATGGGACAGTGATCTGCTTTCCTACAGGCAGGTTGATCTCCTCAGGTGTGACCAAAATTACTGCTGAGTTATCTTGGATGGCACATATGGGCAAAACATCATACGTTTAGGTCTTCAGCCCTACCATAATTAGACAATTACTGGTCTGGGGCACCTTCCTTATGAGGAAAGGCTGTTCCTCTATTTGGGGCTGTTCACTCTAGGAAAAAAGGGGGGGGGAACAGGACTGAAATGTACAAAATTATGTATGGGATAGATAAAGTGGTTATAGGGACATTGTTTTCCCTCTTTCACAATACCAGAACCAGGGGACATCCACTAAAATTGAGTGTTGGGAGAGTGAGAACAGATAAAAGGAAATACTTTTTTACCCAGTGGGTAATTAATCTGTGGAACTCCTTGCCACAAGAGGTGGTGATGACATCTGGCCTAGGTGCCTTTAAAAGAAAAGATTTCTAGAGTAAAAGTTCATTGCAGGCTACAGGCCACGATGGGTGGTGCAACCTCCTTACGTTAGTAGTAGGGTACTTCAGAATGCCAGGTGCAGGGGAGTGGCAACGAGTTGCAGGTGTCTGGCTGTCCTGTGGGCTCCCTGAGTGGGCACCTGGTGGGCCGCTGTGAGATGCAGGAAGCCGGACCAGATGGGCCCCCTTGGGCCTGATCCAGCACAAGGGGCTCTCCTTATGACTCTCTGCACTGTGCAATGCTGAAACTGTATTGAACCCCCTGCACGTTGTGGCTTCCAGGCTGCACATGAAATGTCCCATCTGAACACAGCGGAGGCAGCGCAAGGCGAGTGCCCATTCGTTGGAAAGGAAGCACGAATCCGTCCTGCAGAATAAAGCGAAGCCATCACTGGAATCGTTTGGGGTCCTGTTCACAGGGAAATGAATCCTGACCATTCTAGCAACGGAAGCAGAAATCCAGGATTTTGTTCTGCATGTGGAGCAGCCTTTGGTGAGCGCCTGTCCATTTCCCCCTCCCAGAATGACCTTGAGGAACAGCCTGGCAGGCAACCGAAGTGAAGTGAAGCCATTGTGGTTATAATGTCGGGAGATTTATGGAGTTCTCCACCTTTATTAGATACGTTTTCAGTGCCCAGTGAAACCCAACAACTCAAACAAGAACATTTTGTCCAGGGTGAAAATGCACCCTAAAATGTTTGAAGTGTTGTTCACAAGGCTAAATGCCAGCATTGCCCATGGGACGCTTGGCCCCCTATTCAGAGAGGAACAAACGGAAACGGAGAGCCCCCCCCGGAGGTGCTGTGCGACCTTCTCAGGACCAATGTCCCAATCTACTGGACGGGATTCGCCTCCAGGGACGTGAGCGCTGGAGTGTGGCCTAAGAGCCAGGTCCTGACCCTCCATCTCTGCTCCCTGCCCTGGGCAGGATGCGGTCTGTGGTGGCGGCAGGAGCCTTCTTCCTTGGGCAGACAGCAGGGGCTGGTGATCAGGGCGGGGACTACGGGAGCCGCAAAGGGTGCAGCCCCTCTCCCTCGCACCACGGGCCGGATGGCTGCTGTCCGCAAGTCCAGTCACATTCTTGCTGCACCGTGTAGGCCTCCCGTCGCGCGTGTGAGTGTCCGGGAGCCCTGCGAAATACAGTTGGACATACTTCTGCGTAAACGTGCGTAACATGGCAGTGCACCGTGGTCGGCATGTTGGTGGGTGGAAGGGAGAGTGCGCTTGGGCGCAACACGAAGAGGGGCTGGAAGCCGGTAAGTGTGTGCACTGAGTGTACATGTTTCTAATGTACAAATGAGCCTGGGATTTAGATGCAAGTAGTCATTCTGTAGCATCGAGGGGGCCTTTTTCCTTCTGCTTTGTAGTCTTGTTTGGAGCAGAGAAAACAGAAAAGCTCCCCCGAGCCAGGAGGCTGGCACGTCGAGTCATAAAGCGCAGCCTTAAGAGCCCTCTTGGTTTACAGAGAAGAGAGTTTAATTTGTCACTAATGTGCCTGCAGGGTCGCAGGCCTGCCAGAGCTTTCCTTTCGCAGTCTGAACTTGGAGGTAGGCAGGCGACAGCAGCAGGAAGTGCTCTTGGGGGTTAATAAGTCAGGAGCCCACCGAGGGTCACGGAGGACTGGAAGGAGGAAGGAGGAAGGAGTGGAGGACGATTACGACTCACACTACACTAGGAGAGCAGCCCGGCATTCACCAGTCCTTCCGGCAGCCCCGCACCCAAAGGTTCTTTCTTCTTAAGTTGGATGTTTGAGGAAGTGGGAAAGGACAACTAGGAAACAAAGAAAAACGGAGAGGCAAGGAGCATTGGGTTCTATCCAGTGTTTTGCGCTGAGTGCCATATGTATGACTATTTGCCTCTTGGGCGTAAGCCATGGTTGTGCCAAAAGAACTTAAGAAGAGCCTTGCTGGATCAGGCCAAAGGGGGCCCCTCTAGTCCAGCTTCCTGTATTTCACAGTGGCCCACCAGGTGCCTCAGGGAGCACACAAGACAGCAAGATGCCTGTATCCTGTGGCCACTCCCCTGCATCTGGCATTCTGAGGTAGCCTATTACCCTTGCACCACCCCCAAGGAAGACACCAGACTGCAGTTGGGGTTTGGTTTTTATTAAACACAAGTGACCATTAAAAAAAAGATTATTGAACACACCATCTCTCCCTCCCCAGTCTGGGGCACCCTTAGGCTGACAACGCTGCTAGCATCGGCCCAAGGGCACCAGCGTCCACGCAAGGGTGCTGGTCAGCACGGGCGCTCCTGCTGTTCGGCCGGCCCCAGCAGCTAGCATTGGCCGAACGGAGCCTTGGAGCTGTGCTTTTCAACATGTTCATATATGACCTAGAGACAGGGATAACCAGTGAGGTGGCTAGGTTTGTAGATGGCAGAAAACTTTTCCAAGTAGTAAGGATCAGAAGGGATTGTACAGAGCTCCAAAAATATCTCTCTAAACTGGGGGAATTGTAAAGTGATGCATATTGGGGCAAAAAAATCAGAAATTCCCATATAGACTACTGCGTTCTGAGCTGCCTGAGACAGATCAGATCTACCCCTGCTAACTGGGCAAGAGGCACTTTTTCAGGTGGTGCTCCTCTTATATTTAGCAGGGGGAGAGTAATTGTCCCTCTTCACCCCTGTGCAGTGTCTTTTCTGGTGGCTGTTGCTGGTGGTCTGCCTTTTTTCAGATTGTGAGTCCTTTGGGACAGGGAGCCATTTAACTTTATTATTATTACTATTTGCCTGTAAACCGCTTTGTGAACTTCGTGTTGAAAAGCGGTATATAAGGATTGATTGATTGATTGATTGATTGATTGATTGATTGATTGAGCAATCTTGAGATGCTGGTGGACAACTCGAACGAAGGTGTCGACCCAGTGTGCGGCAGCAGTGAAGAAGGCTAATTCCATGCTTGGGGTAATTAAAAAAGGGATTAGATTGAGAATAAAATGGCCAATATTATTTGTGTCATTGTACAAATTGATGGTGAGACCACATCTGGGATATTGCGTACAGTTCTGGTTGCCACATCTGAAAAAGGACATAGAGGAATTAGAAAAAAGGACAGAAGAGAGCAACAAAAATGATTACTGGGCTGGGGCACCTCCTTAGGAGGAAAGTCCATAGTGTTTGTTGCTCTTCAGTCTAGAAAAAAGGTCCTTGAAGAGGGGCATGATTGAGACATACAAAATTATGCAGGCGGTGGATAGAGTAGATCGTGGGAAGCTCTTTTCCAAGTAGCCGGCCAGTAGCGGCACCTCCTGAGACAGACTCTGTGTACTTGGTCTCAGTTTGCCTGTTAGCCTTGGTCCCAAGCACAGGTCCTCGAGATTCAAGAAGATTCCGGAATCAAGCAAGCACTCAAGGTGCAGAGAGGGCTGGTGGAAAACAGCGGGTCTTCCCTATCGGTGGGCTCAGCCTCTGCAGACTTCAGCATTTGTGGATGCCGCCCCTGCAGCTGAAGGCGTGCCCAGAAGTCACTTCCCCACAGAACACTTCCTGGGCTGGGCACAACCAGAAGTTGCCAGCATGAGCTGGGAGCGACTTCCAGTTGTATCCAGGAGGACTCTGAGGAGGCTGCGTGTGACCCCTGGATGGCCCGTTGCGGCCCACACGTCTGTCCCTGCATCACCCTAACCCTGGCATCACTGGCCCTCGCTGACCTGATTATCCGCAGAGAGGGGTGTCTGGCCTGGAACGGATCCCCATGGATCGCGAGGGCCCACTGTGGAAAGAAGAGCAAGGGGACCAGCAGGGGGCAGGGGGCAAATGAGGAGGCTCAGGCTGCTGGGTCAAGCTGCAGGATCAGCAGCTCCCTGAAGCCCACTCAACAGCTCAGATGGTGGGGGCGGGGCCAAATTTGGAATGGGGTGCCACGACTCTCTCTCTCTCTCGCCAGAGAGATCTGACACAAAGCCTTCTTTTTGGGGGATCTACTCTTGAGTAGTACCCCACTCTGGAACCTAGGAGTAGGTCTAGAGCTAACGCACCCCTTGAGCCTGAAAGGCAGCATGAACCCCTGTTCTGGAAGGCTTAGCTCTAGGCTGCTGTCTTGAGAAGGAGTGCTTTCTTCGGATGCCATCAGGCAATCTCCGGAACAGTTCTTTCCTCCTGCTTCCCCACACGAGAGCAGCTACAGAAGTTTTGGAAAGAAGTTTTGAAGAAATTGCAACTTAAATTCAGGAACTACAACCTAAGAACTACAAAACAACAAAACTAAACTGAGGTAAGACGCATGTGATTCTACTATCCGAAACCGAAGAATAAAGATATCAGACTGTCCAGTTTGAAAGTGACAAGGCAAGAGGGAGAAGAGAGGACGATCCCTCCCTCAACACTCAGAGCAACAACAGATATTTTCGAAGGATTTGAAAACACACTTGGGACTATATTTTAACGTCAGTTAGCTCTCTGTAAAACATTCCGGGACTCTATTATCTGAAATAGTTGAAGATTAAAGAACAAAGAACAAAGATTTAAGACTGGAGTTACGATGGAGAAATAAAAGACAAATTGGGAGTGAACACAGCCGATCTCCCCCCCACCCCACCCCCACACACTTTTTTACAACTATATTGGACCTATTTGGGTGAGTTGGTTTGTTTGCCTGCTTGGATTTATGGATTGCGACGGCAACAGAAGACAGTTGTGGTAGATTTATAACTGAGCTGGTTTGAGAAATGCCCTGCTTCAACAGAGAAACATGAGAGGGAGAGATAGCTGTAATCGAATATACAATGAGACTCTAATTTGGTAGTCATATCTAAATTGTAATTAAGTAAAATTGATTGAATTTATAAACATGATTGAATTATAAGTGCGATGTTTGAAGAAGAACATGGCGCATTAAAGAGTTGGGTGGACAGAAGAACAAAGACTGATATGAATTACTTTTACTTTTGCTGACTGAACTGTTTATAGATAAAAAGCTGTGTTGTGTCTAGATATTTAATGAGATATGTATTTGTAAAACAGAATATATAAGCACAGTTGTTTGGCTGAAGTGATTGTTGTCTATAACTATTGATGGTCATTGTATACTTCTCTTGTTGGATATCTATGTGTGGGATAGAGAAGCAAGGGAAAAAATATTTTTATGCATAGACATATGTTTGTATAGCTTCCTACACCTTGAGGCTAAAAGATGTTGAGACAAGAGGGAATGCGGGAACTTTTAAGACAGGATAATACTAGCCAGACTGTACAGATGTTATTAATTAAATTACTCTCAGAAGTCCAACAGGTATTGCAGGAAGTGGTGATTATTAAGAATATCAGAGAGAAGTCTTGCAGGACCTTGCAGGACTATCAGAAGAAGTTAGCTATCTTGATAAATCTATGAATGGAACTGGAGAGGCAGACAAGACATTGGACCGAATAGAGATAAATTCTTTGAAGCTGGAACTGGATCAGTCAGGATCTGTGACTAGAATACAGAGCCCCTTAGAGAGAAAAATACAGACTACTCGTAGGCAAACTGCAGGCCGGCTACCTCCAGGAAGGGAAGTAGTCTTAATGGAGGAACAAATAAAAGTTACATGCGAGACATACAGTATAGAGCCCTGATGATAAACTTGGACCAGTCAGGCTTTATGACTAGGATGCAGGGCTTCTTGGAGATGAAGACAGAGACTACTGAAGAATTCTGAGGAGAGTGGGAGATGCCAGGAAACAACAACTGGATTTATTGATGTTTAGGATTGAGATGCAGAGTCTTCAGGGAGGAACATATATACAGTGGTGTCATTCAAATGATTTAGGAACAGGAACTCACTTTTGATTGGCACTTGTCGGGAACCCGGAACCAGCCACGGAGCCCGTTAGGATCCGGAACGCCTGTTCTGGTCCGTTCCCCCTGAATGACATCACTGCATATATAGTAATAATGTAAAGGACGTAGATAGCTGAAATTGCTACAATAAACTGAGAATGAAGAAGCTCCTTCTCCTTCTTCTCCTTCTCCTTCTTCTCCCCCTCCTCCTCCTCGGAGTGAAAGATACTCAGAATTTGACGACTGAACTAGAGAAGATATAACCAATGAGAAAAAGATTATATAAAAGATTATATACGTATATATATATATATAAGAGGATGTGTGTATGTTTGTGTGTTTGTGTGTACGTATGTTCCACATAGGCTCCGCAACGCCTGGAGCGATTGGCACCAAACTCGGCACGCAGATGCCTTGAGGCCCAGCGACAAACACTGCAGCAGTACGAACCCCCTAGCACCCCCGGGGGTGAGGGTATGCAGGGGCCCCACATGAAAATGGTAGAAAACGGCCGATCTTTGCGTTGAATCCATAGTTTCCAAGGTTGCCGAGATGAGCGGTGACGGTCCCGACACCGTTGGAGTCCAGGTTTGGCCCCCCCTTGGCATGGGGGGCGAGAAGGGGTGCAAAACAAAACGTCCACCATGCCCTGCTGGAGCGCCTGGAGCGACACGCACCAAACGCGGCACGCACATGCCTTGCGGCCTGGCGACACACGCTGCAGGGGTCAGGCCCCCTAGCGCCCCTGGGGGTACGCAAGGGGCCCATGAGAAAATGGTCAAAAATGGCTGAAATCGGCATCGAATCTGTAGTGTCCGAGGTCGCTGGGATGAATGGTGACGCTCCTGTTTCAGTCCCAGGTCGGCCCCCCTCGGTGTGGGAGGGCGAGAATGGGTGCGAAACAAAACATCCACACTGACCCGCTGGAACGCCTGGAGCGATTGGCACTAAACTCAGCACACGTATGCGTTACGGCCTGGCAACAAACACTGCAGAGACACGACCCCCCTGGCGACCCCAGGGGTGGGGGTGCGCAGGGGGGCCCACGTGAAAATGGCCGATATCAGCATAGAATCCGTAGTTTTAGGAGTCACCAAGACAAGCCGTGATGCTCCTGACGCCGTTGGAGTCTGGGTTCGGCCCCCCTCAGCATTGGGGGTAACAAGGAGTGCAAAACAAAGTGTCTGAAATGACAGACATTACGGTCAAATCCAGTTTTCGGGGTCGCTAAGCTGATTGGTGACAGTCCTGATGACATTTGTTACCCAGGCAATGCCGGGTACCAAAAAGCTAGTACTTAAATAAGGAAGACGATGATGAAACCATGAATTAAGTTCCTTTTATTGAATTTGATCTTCCCCTTAAAACTAAAAACAATTCAAAAGAACTTTTTTTCTTTTTGCTATCGTGTAATAATTAGAGAAATTGAAAGTAGTAATTGTATGCATATTTCAGAGATACTTAAGAAGATGATTGAACAATGTTCATGCTAAATGTTTAATGCTTTCAAATACTCTTCTTAATTTGTTTAACATATTGCGATTACATTGTGGTGAATTTATGGAGGGATAGTAGAATAAATATAAGTTAATGTATTATGATATAGAAATGTTGGGTTAGAGTTAATCAGATAATTATAAATGGAAAATAAGAGATAGTAAGTTTTGTATACAGGACAATTAAGCAATGTTAATATTGTGATATAGACTGTATACAAACATTAATATAGGTAAGATGACTAAGCTGTAATCAGTGTGGACCTTTTGTGTGAGCCTTTGTATCCCCTTCCTGTGTACTATCCCCTCCATAACTCAGGTGTCGAGAAGGTGAGACTCTCGCAAGGTGGCAGATGGCCATGCTGTGTCTGGCTGTTCTGGGGCAATATTGGTGTCAGGTAGGTCATTTAATAGGAGACCCCCCCACACACACACACCGAAAAAATGCCTTTAGGGAACTTGCCGATGAATTAAGTCTAAACTTTTACACTTCCAAGCAAAGGTGGTTAAAGCATAATTAAGAGACACACCAATAATAATTACATAAGGAGGCAAAGCTGGAGAGCGGCTGGGCAGGTGCTGAGCCCCAGGCTCTGCCTAAGTGCTCTGTCCCTTAAGTGTATTAGACACAGTCTAATACACAGTCCAGTTGAGTAGCAGGAATTGTGTACATGCACGTGCGCGCGCGCACACACACACACACACACACACACACAGAAAGAGAGAGAGAGAGAGAGAGAGAGAGAGAGAGAGAGAGAGAGGTACTAGTTTTGAGCTGCAGCCTTCTGATCTTTTTTGTGGAATTGAGCAGTGGAAAAATGAGGCCAGGCATTTAATATAAATAAAATGCCGGAGTCTTTGCAAGTGTTTTCCCTCAATTGAATCCCTTCATTTAAATAAAACTGGGGGGGGGATGCCGCTAATGAGAGCCAAGTTCTAGTGGGTGCCAAGGACTTGCGCACATCCTCAGCAGCTGATTATCTTTAATCAAGGGGGTGAAGTAATGTAGTCCTCATAATGAACTAATGGACTAGCAGGTCCAGTTACCACCCAAAGTTCAAGGTCAGGCAAGTTAAAGTTAATCACGCACTAAGAAAGGCTTAAATTAGTACATTGAAATGCGAGTGACAGAGGCATGAGAACCCATCTGTACTCCTCCCCTCCCCACATCCTCTCTGGCCGCCCCCACCCCGTTCCTTTGGTGTTAACTACGGAGGAAAGAATTGCGCTTGAAGTCTTCAGCTCTGTGGGGACTTCATGCTTCGGTTCCTTCCCACCCATGCATATGGAGCCGCTAATGACAGAACGGCTCCCCGTCAGGGAATGCAATTCCAAGTAGACATTTCCCCCAAAATGGATTATTTCAGCCTGGTTGGTCACAGATTCTGTAGTTTTCCAGTGATTCATCTTACTATTAATAATGTCAGAGAATTTTAGGCCCTTGAATTAAATAATGATAAATAGAAGCCACTGAGCGAGCTCGGCTGAGGCAGTGGCTGTTTATTTCGGCGCAAGGCTCTGTCAGGCCTGATAAATCGGATCCCTGAAATAGTTTATAAAGTACCGAATTGATGTGGTGGTCGGTCAGGGAGAGAATTAATGTTACGGAAGAGGCCTGCAACCCAGATTTTGATGAAAGCCCAGGAAAGCCTTTTATATAAATTCAGTGTCTGTGTAGGAAATGGCTGCTGCGAGAGGCAACGCAGTCTGCCCGGGACACAACGCGCGCATCGCCGAACGCCAGGTCAGCACGAGAGGAGCCGCTCAGGGGGGTCTCGTGGGCTGCAGCATCAGCGCCCTGCAGACTGGACTGAAGGGGTGGCTGGTCGTGGCCGGCTCGCTTCCTGCATGGGGCAGGGATAGACACTGTGCCTACGAGGAGGCTGGAAGCCTCGTTCCAAAGAGGCACTCGAAGTTTTCCAGTTCCACATGTCTGTCTTTGCCAGGCGGGGTGGGGGGAGCCTGGATGAAATGTCAGGCAGAGAAGAGTTGCAAGCACTGCACCTCTCTCCACAGGCACAGCGGCCCTGGCTCCTCAGGGTCTTTCCTGGGGAAAAGGACATCCGTGGACATGGTGGGGTCCTCGCATGGTTAAATGGACTGTTCCACTGCAGATTGTAGGCTCTGGGGCAATTGTTGTTGAATGTTCCCCCATGCAAAGGTATTTCCTGAGAGTAGAACTTAGGCTCATCAGGGAGAAGGGTTCTAACGCAGCCCTCTCCCAGCTATGGGGAGCATTCAAAAAGAGCATTCAGACTGAAATGACGTAGTTCATTTTACTGCTTAACTAAGAACATGAGAAGACCCTATGCTGGATCAGGCCAAAGGCCCAGCTAGTCCAGCTTCCTGCACCTCACAGTGGCCCATCGGATGCCTCAGGGTTAGATATGAGATGCAGACTTTGGCCTGACCCAGTGGGACTTTTCTTAGGTTCTTATAGTAATAAATCCCCCACTCTTTTTTTTTTTTTGGTAGCTTTATGAAGCTGTTCTGTTTTTTTGCTGCTGTAAGTCAGAGCACGCAGACTCAATTCTCAGAGACGCAGTGTTGCACTATTTGGGGGACTTGGGTGATCTTATACCCAGCAGTTGCAAAACACCGGCTTTCCACCCGTGCTGGTTCTGGCGAGATGGAGGCAGGGAGTTGGTTGGGTGTCTCTGGTTTCTTCCTGTTGTAACCCATCTTTCTGCAATGGGACACCTCCCTTCACTGTCCTTCCATCTGTGCCTTCATGTGTGAGATCTTCCGGCTGGCATGGAGTTAAAGTTCAGAGCAGGAAAAGCTGCCTTCCCAGAACTGGAGTCCTGATTTGTTGGATGGATTGCGGAGTCCTGTTGGATTGGCACTTGTGTCGGGACTCACCAGAAATGATGTCATTAACCTGGAAGTGATGTCATAGCCAGAAGTGACATCATCAAGCAGGAAGTACTGTCACTGTAACATAATAAAATGATAAAAATGACACTCCTGAAATGCAAATTAGCATTCTTGGACTACAGCAATTGTACAAGCATGAAACATCCCTGACAGAAAGCAAGATTAGGACAAAGTATTATGTAAAAGCACTGAACTAAAAACATCTAAAAAAAAAAAAAACCTTTTCAAGTGAAAAAAAATTTCACTTGAAAATTCAAGCTGTTAACACTCATCACAAAAGGAAGACAGCAAGGTCTGCAGCTTCACTTGATATTGTGTTGTGACCCACCAAGTGGGTCCTGACCCACAGTTTGAATAATGCTGGCCTTGATCAAAGCACTCAAATCACTTCTTTGCCGAAGGCATACTTGAGTTGACGTGAAACGGTAGCAGCTCAGACAGCCAACACGTGCCTGACCACAAACTGAAGGACCGATGAGGTGCTGGCTTGAATGTCAGGAGACAAAACGGGGGCATTTGCTTGTGTGCCACCCGCTGGGCAAACGAGCGCAGTACTGCGTGGCAGTGGGTAGAGGGTGCACTTGTACGTCCGCATCTCTAAACAGACAACTGCATTTAATCAGCGTGGACGGATGTTGGGCAGGAAAAGGGCGAAAGAGCCCTTCCCCCGCTGCGACCTCTCCCTTCCCAACCCAGTCTCCTGACACTGCATTTCCTTTTTAATAATACGTGCCACGTCTAGCCACGGCCAACGAAACAGCTGCCAACCACAGACCCTCCTCCCGATCTTCCCAAGGCAGGGAGAGGCTGTGCTGTTCCCAGTGCACCTGAGTCCCGGGCCCAGAATCCCTTTGTGAGGCCCACCTCTTGCCTGACGGCACTGCTGGAGTCCTGCCCGCTGCACTCGCTCTGCCCGCCAGTGGGCGATTGTTCTTTCCATTCAAGACATGAGGGCACGCGTGCCCCGGTATCCGCTGGGGATCTGTCCCAGACCACCCCCACCCCCACCCATGGACACCTGAAGAGGTGGAGATGGGGATGCCTTTTTAAAGATAGGGGGATGTCACAGAGGGGGTGTATTCAGTTGCCCTGTCTGTATGCAAGAACTGGAAATGAGAGTCTGTTTAAATGGCTGTAAGTGATGGGAGAGATTGGGGGCGCCTGAAGAGTAAAGAAGGCTGTAACAGTCTCTCATGTGGGACTGATAACAAGTGTCTGAAGGGATGAAGAAGAGTATTTAAGTCAGTGAGCTGTTGCAGAGAGGAAGAAAGTCACTTGGTTTTGGCCAGCCTCCAAGACCAAGAGTATAGTGAGGAGAGCATTCTAGATATTTAGCTGCTGTTTATTTTCTGTGCTGCCTCAACTCGTTATGTTCTACTGGTTGAAAGGCCTCCTATCCAGTGATGGCCTTATGTGAAGGCGGAGGAACCTTTTAAGGGATTCTGTATGTTTGTAGTAGCAACAAAACTCCTGTAAATGTATGAGACTGCATTGGTGAATTGGGTGGGTGTGGGGGAAATTGCCAGCATTGTGAACGAGTGTCATTATTGGAGTCAGGGGTCTCCAGTGCTCCCCCCCGCAATTTGACTTGTGGATGAATCATAGCGCATGCCTGCAGCACCGCCTTTCTTTTGGAGCTTTTTAAATTGACAGCCAATTTACGGAGGGGAGGATTTGAACCAGCAAGTTTCGTGATTCAAGTCCAGCATTCCAGCCACTGTGCTACAGTGGCTTTCTCACTCTAACTCCTTCTAGCTCTGACAACATGGAGGTCTTTCCTTCTCTCCACTGGGTCTGCATTTTAAATGGGATTTGGACAAGCAGCTCAGATGTTTGCATGGAGATCTTCCACTGGGTCTGAGTTTTATAAGTGGAGTTTTAACTTAATTCTTCTATACAATGGTCAAAGGTATAGGCACTCTGTCCCTATTTGTATCTGGTAACCCTAGTTATGGGACGCGGTGGCGCTGCGGGTTAAACTGCCAGAAGGTTGGCAGTTCGAGACCATGCAACTGAGTGAGCTCTTGTTGCTTGTCCCAGCTCCTGCCAACCTAGCAGTTTGAAGGCACTTAAAAATGCGAGTAAAAAGGTACCACTTCGGTGGGAAGGTAACGGCATTCCGTGCGCTACGGTGTATAGTCATGCTGGCCACATGACCACAGAGGCTTGTCCTTGGACAAACGCCAGCTCTTCGGCTTAGAAACGGAGATGAGCACCGCCCCCTACAGTCGGTCATGACTAGTCCGTTCGGTCATGGGGAAAAAAGCCCCTCTTTTTGGTCAGGTATTTAAACAAGCTAGCATAGCTCTAAGGGGTAAGGCTCCTGTAGTATGAATTGGAGATCTTGAGGTTGTTGGTTCAAATCCCAATGGGATCAGTAAAAATTTTTTTTATAAAAAAGGGGGCGGGTAGAGCCTGGAAGCAAAATTCAGCTGCTGGAGTGCAGGGAAGTCAAAACAATTGGTCTCACTGAATCCAGCTGCTGAAATGACTCAGTATTTCCAAGTCAGGTCAGGGTGGAGCCATTGACATGCAAGACTCAGGCCACAGCCTCAAAACTCAAGTTAGTCATGAGTCACAACCCTTTTTTCACGACACTGAAAATTACCTCAATGAACCTGGCATAAGATTGGCATCCAAAATAAGAGCTTGTTGGAAAATGCAAGAGGACCATGGATTTGCTCTGAATGGGAGAAGTAAGAAGGTCTGAGTACCGATTTGTCCAGGGACGTGGTGGCGCAGCGGGTTAAACCGCTGCTGCTGGGCTTTCCGACCGGAAGGTTGGGAGTTCAAGACTGCGCGACGGAGTGAGCTCCCGTGGCTTGTCCCAGCTCCTGCCAACCTAGCAGTTCAAAAGCACCTAAATGCAAGCAGATAAATAGGGACCACTTCAGTGGGAAGGTAACAGTGTTCCGTGCGCTACGGCGTATAGTCATGCTGGCCACATGACCATGGAAGCTTGTCCTCGGAGAAAACGCTGGCTCAACGCAGGCTTTGAAACGAGGATGAGCACCGCCCCCTACAGTCAGTCATGACTAGACCATTTGGTTGTGGGGAAACCTTTCCCTTTACCTTACTGATTTGTAGGACCAGCAGAGGCAGATCTAAGGGAGGGCAAATCTCTAAGTTTTGCAAGAAGCCTCACCTTGCAGTGGAAATCACTCCTCTCCTGCACTGTTTTAGCCGATCCTCACAGGGAAAAGCAACATCTTGGCGTTGCTTACTGGCTACCGCAGCAAGGGAGAGGAGGGATTTACATGACAGGGTAAGGCTTCTTGCAACACTTAGAGCTTTGCCCTCCCTGTAGATCCGCCTCTGAGGACCGGAGGTCAGTGCGAACTTCTTGAAAGGAAACATCAGTGGTTTTGCTGCAACAAGGTAAAAAAAAATGTTCCCCAATCTTTTTAATAGTGTCCCCGTATTCATGGTATCCATGGATAACTGAAACCCCGGATACTGGGCGCACCATGTTTCCATTAGAAACATGGAATTGTCCTGCAATACAGTATTATCTACAGTTCAGAAACGTTCCTCAGAGGCTGTGGTGGGTGCATGTCCAGGCAGTTGCGCTTTAGCCGAGGCCGAGTGTCTCTAAACACTATTCATGGCCATGTAGGGGGCACGGGAGGCTCTTGCAGGGGCCGTGGGACAGGGCTCCCCTGCATCCACTGTTCCACATCCATGGGGGAGGGGGCTGGATCCCTGTGGACGTGGGGGTCCATCTGTGTGTGTGTGTGTGTGTGTGTGTGTGTGTGTGTGTGTCTATATAAAGAAACAAAACTGCAACCAAACTGTGTTGTCTCTTTTTTCATTCTAACACCACTTTTCTGCACCAGCTTCTTTTCTCACTATTTCTTCTATTTGATATGAAATGTAAAATTAAAAGGTTAGTCGATCCGATTCGGTTTTACAAATAAATAAATAAATAAAGCTGTGTGCTCAAAAAGGCTTTGCAGAAAACGTGAAAGGTCAGTGCAGCCTCAAAATCAATTTTTTTTTAACTAGAAAGATTCCCTTTTAATATTTTGTCCATACCTTTTTTTAAAGCTGCCCGGATCCTATCCTCCTAATCCGCAAATCCTCACTTATTTCCATCACCATAGAAACAGCTGCTGGTGAAATCGGGGTCGATCAGCAGCCAGAGAGTTCTGGGCTTCAGCCTGCAGGCTGCAGGCTCTGGCCCTGCCGTTCCCCCCAGTCCCTGACCTCCTCCTGGGCAGAGGCACTTAGGATTCCTTTGGCTTGTTGTGTCTCTTGTCTGATGGCTTAACCACCTCCTGCATATTCACAGCCTTGTGCTGTCCTCCCGGAATCACTTCCCGCCCTAAGGACTCTTTTGTACAACACTGGTGGTTTCCCCCCTTCTGTCGTGCTTCTTTCCTTCCGTGTGTGTGCGTGTGTGCGTGCGTGTGTGCGTGCATGCGCGCACGCGCACAACGTGAGGGTTTCATCAAAGGGGCGTTGGGCCCAGAGTGCCAGCAGGGGCCAGCTGAGGACTCTTGGCTGTCTGAAGACCCACCTGACTGAGGTTCCGCCAGAACTCTGAGGGCAGTGCTGGTGTTCAAGCCACCTTTGAGGGTGAGCAACGTGTGTGTGGTAGCCTAGCCAGGCTGGGGCTGGGGGATCCCCTTTGGAAGTCAAGGGTTTGTGTGTCAGATTTATTTGGCGCTCTGCCCCCAACAGATTGCAGCAGAGTCGCTGTTCCCCAATGACTCAGTAACATTCACATCCCTAACCGAGTCCTGGGGTGTTGCACAATATTAAATACAGTGTCGCCTGTCCTTTGGTGGGCTCCGTGACAAATTGCTCCAAGGCACAACCATTTAACATGTCAAGAAACTCAGTCTCTCTTTCTTGATTGGAACACGAATTGACCCAGGCGATATGTCGATAATTAAAATCCCCCCATGACCACAACCATGCCCCCTCTTTGATGCCTCCCTGATTTGTTTCCTCATCTCCAAGTCCCTTTCAGGTTTCTGATCTGGGAGACAATCACACACACACACACACACACACACACACACACACACACACACACAC
>JAJKFI010000057.1:6524809-6569035 GCA_029204185.1 Lerista edwardsae | reverse complement strand
CACACACACACACACACACACACACACACACACACACACACACACACGTTACTACATCACTCCTTGGACTTAGTAGTTTAACCCACAGTGCTTCTGTGGTGGAGTCAGATCCATCTTCAATCTCTATGCTTCTGGAATCTGTTCCTTATTTAAGATATCTAACACGTTCCTACTTCAGCTACAGTGTTTTTGTACTTGTACTTATCAACAATTATTTTCAACAACTCATAATGTCCTCAGATTGCTCTTTTGTACATGAGCAAAGAGTTGAATAGCTCCACTGATGCCTAATAACATTTCTTCTTTTCAAGAGGAATGGATAGGCGCACACCCCCCCCCCCACCCCCCTACCCCCCCCCCCCCGAGACTTCCTATATATCTGGCTATTTCCCTAATGATTATTCCATATCTGGCCCACTTTGCTAAAGAGGCGCTAAATTAAAAAAGGCTGCTGTTAGGAGCTCAGGCTACAGATTGAATTTCAAACACCTAATAAGATGTCGAAAATTACCTCCAGCTTTCAAATGTCACATACTATAAAAAGACAAATGAGTCTAGAAATGCAGCTCCCGCTGTAATTAAAATTCTGATGTGTTCAAATAATCAAATGTTATCCTCCGAGGAGCTTATTGAAGGAGATTATTATAAGTGATAGTTTGCTAATCACTGGGTGACAACTCTTTTTTTTCCCCTTCGCGCCATTGATCCAGGCAGCCTTGTCTGTTTTGTCAGTGTCACTCAGCATCTTCTTTAAAGAAGGCGATATTTTCCCCCACACGGAGACGGCTCGTCCTGCAGCTCCCAACTGATGTCAAACCTTTGCTCACAGTTATCATCTGCACACAGCCAGGCTGCGTTTTAAATCAGAGGAGCAGGGATAAATGAAACTGGATGGCTTTCGGTTCCAATCACATCCTGGTTTTCCCTCGTACCAGCCAATAAATTATCATGAAATAATGGATTTTATCTCTCTGAAAGGACAAGGTTGAAGGTTTTTCACATTTTTGAACAAAGAAGTGAATCTTTCTGATTCTGGAGTTCAGTTCCTTTGGCCACAGAAGGAAGGATTCTCCACCTTAAAGAAGAGGGATGTAGAAAAGTCATGTGGCTCATACCGTGGAGAAAATGAGCTTCCTCCTTGGTCTGTATTTTGTGTTGCCAAAGTGTCCAAAATAGTGCTAACCGTGGTAATTGAATTTCACAGCTTCATTCCCCAATTCTCACCCTTGGGACATTCTCTCTGATCAATAGAGTGCAACACTGATATAAACCGTTTCCTCTTAATATTCCTCTGTGGTGTCAATTCTATCTACAAGGAAAGAGGTTTCTCCAACCCAACATGACATCAGGCAGTCCTCTCCGCACACCTCCAAACAAACTGCAAGAGTGGTTTCC
This sequence comes from Lerista edwardsae, assembly GCA_029204185.1. Lineage (NCBI taxonomy): Eukaryota > Metazoa > Chordata > Lepidosauria > Squamata > Scincidae > Lerista > Lerista edwardsae. The sequence goes on along the minus strand of JAJKFI010000057.1, from coordinate 6,567,640 downwards.
GACATTGCATGCCCTATGGACATGTTCTTAACAAGAGGCAAAAAAAGAAAAAAAGAAAAAAAAGCCCTAATAATTCTAGTGGTGGTGCTGCGGGTTAAACCGCTGTTGCTGAACTTGCTGACTGGAAGGTTGGCAGTTCGAGACCACGCAATGGAGTGAGCTCCCGTTGCTTGTCCCAGCTCCTACCAACCTAGCAGTTCAAAAGCACATAAAAATGCAAGTAGAAAAATAGGTACCACTTCAATGGGAAGGTAATGGCGTTCCGTGCGCCTTGGCATATAGTCACACCAGCCACATGACCATGGAAACTTGTCCTCAGGACAAATGCCGGCTCTTTGGCTTAGAAATGGAGATGAGCAGCGCCCCCTGCAGTCGGTCATGACTAGACCATTCGGTCGTGAAGAAACCTTTACCTTAAATCCTAGTGAATGTTTGGGTTCCAGAGTCCCCCATGTGTCTGCAACAGTGTCCCTAAAATAACTGTGGGAACAATGCACTCCACTGGGTTCGGAAAAGAGCAGGGCCATTTCTTTAAGGACTGTATAACGTTCACCTAATGCTTCAGCTGTAGCCTGAAATTATGTCTTTGCCCTTCATCTGGGGTCAACTAAGAAGACCTTCTTGCATGCCCCACCATTGGCACAGGTGTGCTTGATGCTGCCACATGGTGGGACTCCACGACCCAGGGTTGCAGGTTGCCCACATCTGTTCTGGTGATGGGCAACCCAGTCCTGAGCCAGGCAGCCCCCACAGCTCCAGTGGCACCAAAATGGTGACTGCTGTACCCCAGCCCTGCCAGGACACTGCTGGAGGTCTCCTCAGGAAAGGCAGCATTTGCTCCCTTCCCTGGGGAGGCCACAGCCAGTGGAAATGGGTCTCATCAGCTCTGAGCCCATGTTTGTGCCGGCACAGAGCAGAGGGCCCAGGTCGGCCCGCCTGGTTCTGGACGGGAAGCAGGATGTGACAGTAGAAGCTGCCACCGTCCTTCCCCCCCTTCCCCCTTGAGGACCGGATCCTCCCTTAGCTCCACCCACTCCCTGCCGCTGCTCACCCCAAGCCTCCTTACCACTGGCCAGCACTGCTGGCGCTCCAGCCAGCTTCCTGCTCGGTGCTGAGGGCGGGCGCTAATTAGTGCCAGCCCAGCCTGATGAAGCGGTTGTCCGCAGGGCGCTGCAACGTGCTGTGCGGCACACTCACAACGGCTTCGGCCAGTGGCACGTGCGCACCACCAGTGATGCGGTCTCTGGGCTGGGCCCCGAGTCTGAAGACCTGTCCAATTTAGCTTTGGGGGCCAACTTTTCTGGCTGGTTACGGGTGAGCTGCTCTACTGCTTTTCATTGGTTGCATCATTCTACTATAGGAGTTGAATTGGTGATGCCTGTCTATTCTTTTTCCTATTGTTAAACTGCGTCTCTTGTTTTCAGGGGTTGGTTTGTATTCCAGGCCACTTTGAATGCCTTCCTTTCAGGAGCATATAAGGACATACGTGAGTAACTGGCACTTCACCTGGTCTTCTGGAAATGCTCATTTTTTGTTCAGGAAAACACGGAGCGAGGCAAGCAACCCTGAGGTCTCCCACCTAACCTGCAGCAGGCACTGCAAGAGGCGCACCATGATTGCCCTTTGCCCATGTCATTGGCTCCAAGAAGGAAATCTGAGCTCTATGATTGCTCATAATCTTCTCATTTAGGCCTCTGGCCTGCAGTATCCAAAGCAGGGAATTTCCTTTCATTTGCCTCTCTCATCCTGCTTCAACACTAGGCAGCTGCGGTCTGTGGGTGCCACCTGGAAAATAATTAAAAATGGGTCCCTTGCCCATCTGTTGTCAATTGTCACTGCATTTAGTGGAAATCTGGGGCTCCAGCTCCTCCCCACACATGCTTGCCAACCGAAAGAGAGAGACTCTTGGGGTGGCAGCATTTAGGGATTTTCCTTTTTCCAATAGAGTGTTCAGTGCACAAATCGATATTTAATAATAAGGCAATGAGATTGTTGCATGTGTTTTGCTGTGTTTTAACATGCACTTCCCAGGGGTGTTGGAAGCTTTAATTAATTAAGGACTGTATAGCATTGTGTGCAGCTTGTAAGATGAGCTTTGCTGAAGTGCAGGATTTTTTCTCCATTATGTTTCATTGAATCTCATTCTGATGTTCTGCAGCTTCCCCCTCAATGTATGATTCAACCACAGAATCTTAAACCATTTCCCGCACACCTTTCAATAAAAGCGCGAGACCAGGTATGTAGATTATTGATAAGACCACAATTTATTCATAGTACAGCATCACAAATGAATCTTTCAATATGCCCTGCAGCAGGTCCTAACGATTTACACCTACTTGGAAGAGGCGAGCAGCTTCTGTGTATTGCCCCTTGTGAGCACTCAGTCCCTACTTGACTCCAGGCTGTGGATCAGAAGTTGGGAATCTTAGTTCTTCTCTAACATCCCCTTCTTCCGGAAAGGGGATCGAGTAAACGGGCAGTGCAATCCCCAACGCGCCCATCACACTGACGCAATGTCACAGCGTCCACGTGAGGGACGGAGCGCTGGCACAGAGGCACTGAGCAGCGCCCCCGCATTGGCACCAACACTCTGAAGCCGACACTGCTTGCAGCGTCGGCTTCAGAGCGCCAACAGAGACCCTCCCTTGCACCCACCAAACACGGTCAGCGCAAGGGATGCTCTGCCCCGTCTCGGGACGGGGATTGGTGGGAGGGGGGAGGCGGGACTTGGGCGGGACCTGGGCGGGCTTCGGAGTTGGCCGTATGGCCACATCCTGTCAGCGAGGCCGCACGGTCTCCTCGGATCTGCCCCTGCTCTTTAGCAGGCGCAGACCTGAGGAGCACATAGGAGAGGCTGGGGCCTCCCCTACGGTAAGGGAGCGGCACGTTCCCCTGCCGCAGGAGGTTCCAGCCTCCCCACCCCCAGCGCTGGATAGGGTGCTGGCTGGCCGGCGCTCCTACCCTGGTGCTGAGTAGGGTTGCGCCCGGACTTGCACAACCTGCCTCGCACCCAAGCCAAGCAACCATTGAGACAGGCAGCCCAATCCTAAGTAAGGCCGACATAGTAAGGTCGACACAGCAGGGCTGTGTCCTAAAGCCCATTAGAAAGCAGCAGCAGCAAAGTGCAGGCCAAGGGGAGGTTTTCTCCTTACACCCGCGTAAGCCCCATTCATCCAAATGGGGCTGCTCGGATCTGCGCCTGCTGCCTTGCAGGCACAAATGCAGGAGCGACCGGAACCTGGGCTGGGTTCAGGGTTCAGGACTTGGCACTGCGGCCGTCCAGTGTCACAACCCCCGTCTCCGCCCTCTGCGCCGCCCAGTTACACCCCGGCATGCCTCTGGAGTGCCCTTGTGGAGGCCCACCGCGTGCCACTGACGCGCGACTCACACACGGCTGGTGCTCCTGGCAGTCGCAGCGGTGCCTGAGTGTTGGCACTGCTGCTTGCGCCGGCCCAGTGCCGATGTGCTGGATGGCCCGTTTGCAACAGCGTTCGGCTGGCTAAGAGCAAAGTGCCGGCACAACGGGGGTATAGGGTTGCCCTCTGACTCTGCACTCCCAGTCTGAAGGTCACCAGTTGGCACCCCGTAGCTAGAGAGCTCTGGAGGTTGAGTCTGGACCAGTGGTGTCATCCAAATGATTTAGAAACCGGTACTCACTTTTGATTGGCACTTGTCCAAATGCCAAACAAATAATGATTTAGGCCAGCTCAACTTCTAGAAACCGGTACTCGCGTAGTGGTGCGTAGTGGGTGCATGACATCACTGGTCTGGACCACTCTTGTGACCACGTGCACCCCAATCCTCATCTCCGAGTGCGATCCTAAACTGCACTGGCATGGCATGGCACGGCCGGCGGCCCTGCCCCAAGTTCAGCGCAGCTCTGGTGCTCTGGGGAGCTTCCCCGAGGGAAGGGCGTGTTCGCGGGCGCCTCCCCATGGGCGCAGGCTCCCCGCTGGCTCCCTCAGATCTGCGCTTGCTGTGCAGCAGGCGCAGGGATGAGGAAGCTGCGTCTGGGCCGCGTGGCCTGGGGGGGGGACTAGCTGGGGGTGGGGGCTCGTCCTGCTCTCCTGGGCCACGACCAGATCCCAGGGGCCTTGCAGCCAGGATTTCTGACCAGGATGTGGCAGAGATCCGTGACGGCGGGGGGCTCTGGAGATTCCCCCGTTGGCAGTTCCTAATCACAGTACGAAGGCAGGTGGTTTTGCTGAACCTAGACAGGCCTGAGCCTGGACATGGCCTGGAAGGAAGCCTGCCCGGAAATGCCGCACGTCCCACCTTGAGAGCCACCGAGGAAGGAAACTGCCCCACCAAGGTTGTTCACCTCGGGTGCTGTTGAATCATGCCCCATCCATGTGGGTTGCTGCTGTGTGGCTGGCATCACAATGCTTCTGATTGCGAAATGATCAGGCTATTGTGAAGTAATTGCTGATTTTTAAAATAATATTAGAAGACAAAAAGAGCACTACTGGATCAGGCCAAGGCCCATCTTGTCCAGCTTCCTGTATCTTACAGTGGCCCACCAGGTGCCCCAGGGAGCACTCAAGACAACAAGATTCCGGCATCCTGTGGCCACACCCTTGCACCTGGCATTTTTGAGGTAGCCTACTCCTAGAACCAGGCGGTTGCACATACCCATCATAGCTTGTAACCTGTGGTGGATATTTCTTCTAGAAATCTGTCCAGTCCCCATTTAAAGGCACCCAGGTCAGATACCATCACCACTCCTGTAGCAAGGAGTTCCACAGATTAATTGCCTGCTGTGTAAAAATGTCACCCAAGGTTCAATTTGAGTGGATGTCCCCTGGTTCTGGTGTTGTGAGAGAAGGAGAGGAACATCCCTCTGTCCACTACCTACCCCATGCATAATTTTGTATGTCTTAATCATGTCCCCCCTTTTTTCTAGACCAAAGAGCCCCAAACACTGCTGCTTTTCCTCATAAGGAAGGTGCCCCAGCACAGTAACCATTTTGGTTGCTTTTTGTGGAACCTTTTCTAGTTCCACTATGTCCTTTTTCAGATGTGGTGACCAGAACTGTAAGTACTACTCCGGATGTGCCCTTTCCATCGATTTGTACAATGGCAAAATAATATTTGCAGTCCCTTTTGAGAAGCCCAATCCTAAGCTGCCCTGTCACTGGAGGTGCAGCAGTAGCCAAATGAGGGCTGCTGCAGCCTACTGGCCTTGGGCACGCACTGGAGGCACCTCAGGAGACATTCACACCCTTCCGCTGGGGCAAGGGTGTAGGGCCACCAGCTATTTTACTGTAGCAGATTTGAGAGCCCCCATGTTGGGCCATGTGGTCCAACACAGACGTTAGGATCTGGCCGTTACTGATGGAGTTAGCACTTCTTCACCACTGTCGCACACTGCGTCAACCCTTTCATCGAGTTGTCCACCAGCACCCCAAAGACTCTCTCTTGATCTGTCGCAGACAGCTCAGAATCCTCTAGCCTGTATGTGAAGTTCTGTCCCCCCCCCCCAATGTGCATCACTGAACACTGGTCCACATTGAAACACATCTGCCATTTTGCTGCCCATTCCTCCAGTTGGGGGGATCCTTCTGGAGCTCTTCACAAGCCATTTTGGTTTTCACCACCTGGAAAAGTGTGGTGTCCTCCACAAACTTGGCCACCTCGCTCCTTATGCCTGTCTCCAGGTCATTTATGAGGAAGTTGAAAAGCACTTGGACGCAGGACAGAACCTTGGGGCAGACCATATATATGTATACATTTAATTAGTGTCCTTAAATTTTTCCTTCTGGAATCAGAAAGAGGGGATAAAAATTCTCAACAAATGAAATAAAGGTGTGTGAGCATCCACACCAGTAAGGAAAGATCTGAAAGGGTTCTGAGTCACCTAGGATGTGGTGGTTGCCATTACCACTCCTGAAGATATTCCTCTTGCTTTTCTCCAGATCCTTCAGATGTTTCTCCCAGTCAGGAAATGACAAAATTTGCTTTTAAGTGTCACTTTCATTGAAACTTGATGGCAACATGAAGAAGATCAAGGGTAGGCTTTGGGGTGCTCAAATGACAATTTTTCCTGCTGCCCTCTTCCTGTTGGACAGCATTTGGCGGCGGCTGCATTGTTCAGCAGTCTGCTGAAGGCAGCTTGGGTGTCCCTGGCGGTGCTTTGCAAACAGACCAGATGAGTTTTTAATCCAGCCATTTCCCCACTTTGTATTGTCATTTTACTTAACCCTGAGCGAGAGCAGCTGCAGCCCCCAGTTTCGACACTTAGCTGAGCTGCACTTCAATTTCTGCCGGTGGAGCTTCTCTCTGAAGGCCTGAAGGCTCTTTAATGTCTGTGGATCAGCACTAATGGATTTTTGTAAAAATAAAAAATTGTCTAGGTAAAGGGCCTGACCTTCCTGATTCTCTGTTTGGAGCCCTGTGTGGCAGAATTGCGCCTCATTTGTTACCTTACTGCACATCACTGGGAAAGGTAATTGCAGTTAAAATTAAACTCTACAGACTGTGTCCTGCTGCCTTTAGACGGTGAGCACACGAAGAGCAACCCCAACTCTCCTCTTGTTTGGAAGATTCATGTTTATCTAATGCGAAGTCAATATCCTCACCCTGCGAAGAGTCAGGGCACCACTAATAATCCATCAGGAAGTCTTTCTTTGCCATGCGGAGGCCGCGCTCCAGTGGCTCAGAAAGCATTTAGCAGGACTAGACCCAGCGCTTGGGCTGGTCGCTGCCGCATCAGCCTTCAGGCCTCCGCTCACCAGGCTCTCAGACGTCTCACAATAAAGCATCTCCGAGTGCTCTAACAGCCAGGCAGTCTGGAAGGAGAGAAGCGGGGGGGGAGGCGGCAGCAGCAGCCACACAAAAGGGCTGGAAGGAACCACCTGGGGATTGCCTCAATGGAGCCACCTTCCAATCCTTTCTGTCCTTGGCCAGACATTCCCAAGGACCATCAATCGCCAGCCGTTGTTTGCTATTATTGCAGGCTGGTGCTCGGTTTATGTACATTTTGTGGAATTAGAAAAGGTGCAGAATGACCAAAATGATTTCTGGGCTGAGGCACCTCCCTTACGAGGAAAGGCTACAGTGTTTGGACTCTTCAGTCTAGAAAAAAAGCACCTGAGCGGGGACATGATTGAGAGGGAGAGTTAGAACAGATAAAAGAAAATGCATTTTGCCCAGCGTGTAATTAATCTGTGGAACATCTTGCCACAGTATGTGGTGATGGTGTCTGGCCTTAATGCCTTTAAAAAGGGATTGGACAGATTTCTAGGAGAAAAGTCTACCTCAGAATGCCAGGTGCAAGGAAGTAGCAGCAGGATGCAGGCATCTTGTTGTCCTGTGTGCTCCCTGAGGCATCTGATGGGCCACTGTGAGATACAGGAAGCTGGACCAGATGGGCCTTTGGCCTGATCTTGCAATCTGCCACCATAAAGCCCATGATGCTGGTGCAAAAGCGATGCCACCATCAGGCACTTACGGGCCACCCACTGGTGCAAATGGTTGGAGACTCCCAGATGCCCTGCTGGAGCAGGCAGGGGCAGTTTGGGGTGGCCAGTGGAACAGGCAAGGGGGAGGAGCTCAGCAACAACAGCAAACCCAATATCCTATTCCACTTTCTCACCCAAAACTTCCCGTCTCCTCGGACTGACGCCATAAAAATTGCTGAGGAGACCCATTAGAGGTCAGGCAGGCTATTGGTATAAGTAAGGGAAACTTGTACTTGCCTCTCCAGGGCCACTTGGTCACCCCCACCCCCGCCCATGGCATGCAGCACCTGGGCACTGTGTGCCAGGGGCCAATGGAGGATTGGATGTTCTCCAGTTGGCTAATTTAGCATGTGGAAGGAGCTCTGAATGTGGGGCCATGTTTAACAAATGCGGCCACTGTAAGCCTCGTACAGTTGTCTTCTGCAGTGGTTTTCTTTCAGGCAAAGCACTTTGGAGGTTGCCTGGTGAACATCTCAGGCTGCAACCCTATACGTGGGTACACGGGTGAAAGTCCCATTGAACCCAAAGGAGCTTACTTCTGAGTACAAAGCCTATGGCTTGCACTGTCAGGTAGCCAAGAATTTGCCTTCCCTTGTTGGCTGAGTAAAGCCCATTCTTTTCATATGACTGAAGAAAAAGGAAGGGAAAAAGAGTTTCAAAGATGGGGAAACCTGAGAGAGATGGGATCGGGCAGCAGTTCCCTTTCTTTGCTACCATCTTTCCTTTCTGGAACTGGCACGATTGTGGAGAGAGAGAGATGTCCTTCCATTCCTTCTCTGTGGTGCCTCAGAACTGCAGGGAAGCAGCAGCGGAACATTCTGGAACGAGTGTACTTCCCTTTGTTTTCTCCTGTTCAGCTCAGCTGTCTCCAATGTGTCCTGTGGGCCGAAGAATGCAAGGTCCCCTCCCCCTTCTCTTCTTGGCCTCCCTTCTTTGGCTGTATTTCCCAGACAGTATTGTCCCATGAGGTGTGTTAGCCTGAGAGAGAGTGACTGGCTCAAGGCCGCTCAGGAAGCCTCATGGCTGAGCAGAAATTTGAACCTAGCCCTTCCAAGGTCTACGTCCAACCCCAGAACCACAACACCATCCTGGCTCATGACGTTATATGGAGGTAGCCCTAGTTATTCATGCCGATTCGGTTCCCAGAACCCCCGAAGACACTGAAATTGGCAGGGATTCAAACCTGTGAATTTGGGCCGCCACAGAACCTGTGAACAGCACCTGACTGGAGTTGTGCTCCAGGTGGGTCCAGAGGCTTCTCCGAGGGCTGAGGAGGCCACATGCAGCCCTCATCCCTGACGCCAAGAACATCCACTTGGGGCACGAAGATGCTGCTCCCTGTTCTTAGGAAAACTGGAAGCACTTGGCGTAGCTAATGAATGGAAGTGTACAGGCGGCAAAATGATACCCTGGAAGTGACGTCACAACAGAAAGTTGTGAGAGGCGCCTGCAAAAAGGCGCCTGAGGGGGGACTTGATTGAGACAATACCAGAACCAGGGGGCATCCACTACAATTGAGTGTTGGGAGAGTGAGAGCAGATGAAAGGAAACACTTTTTCACCCAGCAGGTAATTAATCTGTGGAACTCCTTGCCACAGGGAGCGGTGATGGCATCTGGCCTAGATGCCTTTAAAAGGGGAGTCTATCGTGGCCTACAGGCCATAATGATTAGTGTAACCTCCTTATTTTAGAGGTAGGCTACCTTGGTGTGCCAGATGCAGGGGAGTGGCAACGAGATGCAGGTATCTAATTTTCTTGGGTGTTCCCTGAGGCATCTGGTGGGCCACTGTGAGATACAGGAAGCTGGACGAGATGGGCCTTGGCCTGACCCAGTGGGGCTCTTCCTAAGTGACATCACAGTTGAAATTTCAATTTCTTGGGTTTTTTGGCTATAACTTCTGATAGAATCAGAATCAGAATCATATTGCACTCTGGTTTGCATTCTGCATTAAATTAAGCATCGAATGGTATATAACATAATGGTATTATTCACACATACCAAGGTTTTCACAATTTTAGCCGCTAGTGTCAAGCTCAGCTTGTTGCCCCTCTAAAGCTTGTTGCCCGGTGAAACTGCACCCCCTGCACTTCTTTAGCTATGCGCCTGATTAGAAGTGATGCTTTTATGCCCTTACAAAGCATTATGGTAAAATATGGGCTAGACAAGACCATTGTTAGGTGGATTCACAACTGGTTGAATGACCACATGCAAAGGAGGATTGTTAATGGCTTTGCATCAATCTGGAGGATGGTTTTGAGTGGAGTGCCTCAGGGCTCTCTCCTAGGTCCAATTCTCTTTAACATCTTCATCAATGACTTGGGCAAAGGGATACAAGCGGGGGGGGGGGGCTCATCAAATCTGCAGATGACACCAAACTGGGAGGAGTAGCAAACACAGCAGAAGACAGTAGAAGCATTCAGGAAGACCTTGACAAAATGGAATACTGGGCTGAAATGAATAAGATGAAGTTCAACAACAACAAATGCAAGGTTTTGCACCGAGGCAAAAATAATCATACACACAGGTATAGAATGGGAGAAACCTGGCTTGGCAGCACAACATGAGAACTTAGAGTTGTAGTGGATCACAAGATGAACATCAGTCAGCAGTGTGATGTGGCTGCAAAGAAGGTTAATGCAATTTTAGCCTGCATTAATAGAACCGTAGCTTCCTCTTAGTGAGAAGTTGTGATTCCTCTTTACTCTGTATTGGTGCGACCTCACCTGGAGTGCTGTGTCCAGTTCTGGGCACCTCAGTTCAAGAAGGATGCAGCTGAACTGGAGCAGGTTCAGAGAAGAGCAACAAAGATGATCAGGGGTCCTAGGAGGAAAGGTTGAGGGAACTGGGTATGTTTAGCTTGGAGAAGACTGAGAGGGGATAGGATAACCCTCTTCAAGTATCTGAAGGGCTGCCGTAAGGAAGAAGGGGCAAATTTGTTCCCACCTGCCTCTGGCAGTAGAACTTGGTCCAATGGGTACGAAGTGCAAGAAAGGAGATTCTGGTTGGACATCAGGAAGAATTCATTGAGATAAGGGTGGTTCGACAGTGGAACAGATTGCCAGTAAACTTGCCAGTGGTGGATTCTCCCTCACTGGAGAGCTTCAAGCAACATCTCGACAAGCACCTGCTGGAGAAGCTCTAGAAGGAGTTCCTGCTACAGGCCAGGGTTGGACTAGATGACCTTGTAGCTCCTTTCCAATTCTATGACTTTAGGATACTATGTGACTGATGTGGGAGGACCCCCCCCCCAGGATTCTCTCAGACGAACACCAAGCTCCCCCAGCATAGCTCCCCCAGCCATGCCTTGCAACCACCATGCACCCTCCTGGCTTCCCAGCCATGCAGAAACCACCGCTCTTCTTTCACTTAACAATGCAAGCCTAAACCATTGAAGAACTACAGAACATCACCCTTGTAATGTAGCACAGTAAGCAGAGTAAAACAATAGAAGGCCTAGCAACAGTAGAAGCTTAACTGTTGGTAAGAAAACATTTGCTGGCTCAAACCGTTTACCCCATTGTGGCCTATAGGTAATAGTGGTGGTTGCTATGTTCATAATAGTCAAATAGAGGTCTACAGGGCCTGTAAAGGTGAAGGGGTAAGGCTAGAATGTGATGGGATAGACCCAGTGGTGTCATTCAAATGATTTAGGAACAGGAACTCACTTGATTGGCACTCCAGCCATGGAGCCCGTTAGGATCCGGAATGCCCATTCTGGTCCGTTCCCCCGAATGACATCACTGCCTTCGCCCCCCTAGGAATCCGGAGTCGCTCCCTTTACCCCTCTGAGTGCCGGCCAACCAAGAAGAAAAGCTCTTTGCAGAGGAATTGGGAGGGGGGAGGAGGGAGAGTGAAGTGGGCGGAGTCAGCCCTAATTTTAACTAGTGGCACTGAGTTCCCCCGCATTCCCCCTGCATGACATCACTGGATAGACCCCATCGAGAAGAGGGCAGTGCTGGCAGTGTTAAGAACACCCTCTTCTTCCCTTAAAACACTCCATGTTGGATTTCATCCCGGGAGTTAAGCTGAAGCGGTCACAGTGGTGAGCCTCGAAAGACAAGCCTGTAGGAACAGGTGCCAGGGGACATTCAGAGGCTCCCTCCCTCAGGGTCTTGTAATGTAAATCTAATATCTGTAAACATAGCAAAGACCATTACAGCCTAATCTGCCCAAAAGCAAAAAATAAGTCTTTTTCTAAAACTGAGCCAGGGAGGTTTCCTCACCAAAGTTTACCTGTCTTCATTGTCAATCTTATCACCACTACTGTACTATTCAAATGCAGACCTCTCCCGAGTAGCACTTTATCAAGGTAATTGGCAAGTAGTTACCACATTGATTGTTGTTCAGTCGCTAAGTCGTGTCCGACTCTCCGCGACCCCCTGGACCACAGCACGCCAGGCCTCCCTGTCCTCCACGAGCTTCCGGAGTTCGCCCAATTTCATGTTCATTGCTTCGGTGACACTGTCTAGCCATCTCATCCTCTGCCGCCCCCTCCTCCTTTTGCCTTCCATCTTTCCCAGCAGGAGGGTCTTTTCTCAAGAGTCTTCTCATGAGGTGGCCAAAGTATTTTAGCTTCAGCTTCAGGATTTGTCCTTCCAGGGAGCAATCGGGCTTGACTTCCTGGAGGATTTACCAATGGGATCGCCTTGCAGTCCAGGGGACTCTCAAGAGTCTTCTCCAGCACCATAATTCAAAAGCATCTATTCTTCAGCGCTCTGCCTTTCATATGGTCCAGCTCTCACAGCCATACATTGCTACTGGGAAAGTTGTAGCTTTGACTATGCAAACCTTTGTTGTGTTGGCAGGGTGATGTCTCAGCTTTTTCTTAAATTGTCTAGGTTTGCTATAGCTTTCCTCCCAAGAAGTAAACGTCTTTTAATTTCATGGCTGCAGTCACCATCTGCGGTGATCTTGGAGCCCAGGAAAATAAAGTCTGTCACTGCTTCCATTTCTTCCCCTTCTATTTGCCAGGAAGTGAGGGGAGTGGTGGCCATGATCTTAGTTTTTTTTAATGTTGAACTTCAAGCCAATTTTGGCACTTTCCTCTTTCACCTTCATCAGAAGGTTCTGTAGGTCTTCCTCACTTTCTGCCATTAGAGTGGTGTCGTCTGCATATCTGAGGTTCTTGATATTTCTCCCAGCAATCTTGATTCCGGCTTGTGACTCATCCAGCCCAGCCTTTCTCATGATGTACTCTGCATATAAGTTAAATAAGCAGGGTGACAATATACAGCCTTGTCATGCTCCTTTCCCAATTTGAAACCAATCAGTTGTTCCATGTCCAGTTCTAACTGTTGCTTCCTGACCTGCATACAGGTTTCTCAGAAGACAGATAAGGTGGTCTGGGACTCCCATCTTTTCAAGACCTTGCCACAGTTTGTTGTGATCCACACAATCAAAGGCTTTGGCATAGTCAATGAAGCAGAAGTAGATTTTTTCTGGAACTCTCTTGCTTTCTCCATGATCCAGCGGATGTTGGCAATTTGATCTCTAGTTCCTCTGCCTCTTCGGAAACCAGCTTGTACATCTGGTAGTTCTCGATTCACATACTGCTGAAGCCTAGCTTGTAGGATTTTGAGCATCACCTTGCTAGCGTGTGAAATGAGTGCAATGGTGCGGTAGTTTCAACAATCATTGGCATTGCCCTTCTTTGGGATTGGAATGTAAACTGATCTTTTCCAGTCTTTTCCATGAGTAAAATGTATTTCAATTCCTGAAACATCAAAGTCCAGCTGGCATTCTTCCATCCACGTGTCTGAATTTCCTTTGGTGAGCGCTCATAGAAGGGAAGTATCTGGGCTTGTGGGGCAGTCTTGGGTTGAGGGAGGTTGCTTCTTTGGAGGGCAGAGGGACCACACACCGGGGAAATGAGTCTGCCAAAACTTTCACAAGTTAACAGTGCACATCCACAAGTGCTGCTGTGATCCGGGTCAACTCAGGTTGACCCTGGGGGGGGGTAATTCACACAACATGACTATGATTCTGGAGCCTGGGGAAGCGCTTTGAGAAGCCCTCAGAAAACCCTCCAGATCCCGCCAGATCACAGCTCCAGCTGGGTCCATGTGGTCCAGGGTGCCCAAACCCTCAGGCTCAGAACCCACAATTTATCAATCCATGAGTCCCAAAGCCACGGAGACTGCAGGCCCACCTGCCTTTCCTAAAGTGTGTTGCCAGTGCATTTATTTGATTTTATTTTGACAATGTCACATTGCAGGAGAAGGTCATTTAACCCATGTTTAGTAGGCAAACACATCAAGCTCCAAGATAGCACATAATGCAAACTATTTTCAAATTGGGTCCGGGAATTAGAGTGACAGAATGAATGAACTTCAGAGTTGAAGAGCAAACATTTAATGTGGCATGTTCAGCTTTTGCCAATTTGATTAGATGAAATGCCATATTTTTTCATGCAAGGCGTAAATATTGAACAATAGCTCAAGGCTGTTTGGCTGGCTGGGATGATTAAATGAGGGTTAATAAGGATAACCTCTCTTATATCTTCTACAACCAAATTTATCTCCCAGTGTCACCTCCTGTAGAACTAAGAGCTAAACCAGGCATTCTTTGGCAGGGGACTGCAGAGGCAACTGGTGAAATCCACATTCCATAGAAGGTCTGGTCAAAGCAGATTATACTACTGCAACTGGAGTATGCCCCATGGTTCAATCCAGCAAAAGCAATCCAGTTGTGCTACAGGTTTGAGAAAGCAAAGAGGGCGGCGTGCATGGGAATGAGGAAATCCAAACCCAGCCGAAGCATGCCTGGAATATCCAGCGTAATGCTTTGTCTGCACATAAGAATGTAGTTAATGCCTAGCTGGATGAGATCAAACTCCAATTCACACAGTGGCCAACTGAATTGCTCTAGAGATCCCACAAGCTGTTACTTGAGAGTCAGAGACCTTTCCAGCAGTTACTTCCTAGTAATGACACCAGCCACAGAGCCCGAAGGTTCAATTTAGGCGTCATGACAAGGAGCCACTGGGATACATCAGCAATTTTCAACCACCATGCCAAGGCACATGGGTGTGCTGTGAGCTGTTTGCAGGTGTGTTGCAGGCGCTTGGGAGAGGGCAGTTTGTCAGTAGGGCCGTTGGGGGATGTGAGCCCCCAGCCGGCAGCGCGATTGGCTTGTCAATTGTAAAAAAACCCACACAACTGATGCTGTGCCTGGACGCTGCTGGTGGCTTGTCAATGTGCCATGAGAGGGTAAATGCTGAAAGCAGCCGATGCTGACGCAGCTCCTCCACAAACACCCGAATCCCCCGTGGAAGCCACCTGAGCTAGTGGCCATCAGCACACCTGGCGGCACTGAATTCTACTATACACCGAGTTAGCCGGAAGACCTTCTCTCTCTCTTTTGCCTGTCCAAAACCTCCCAGCAGTCCAGCTTATGGGATCCTTTAGGAACTCCTTGCCTATTTTCTCCATACCATGCATAATTTTGTGGACCCCCAAATGTGAAAAACAAACTAATTCTTCTCTTACATAAATATCCAAAGGTGAGAATCAGGGTGAGAACAGCATTTCTAAAACATTTTTAAAAATGACCGCAGTGGCCTGGTGCAGGCATGATCCGCAGCAGAGATGTGCTGAGACAATGTGTGGCTGTGACCCCAAAGGACTGCTGCTGACTCTTAGCCCCCCCTTTCTTGGAGGGAGGGCCTGTGCCTGTGCCTGGTGTCCAGCCAGCTCATTACATTGTGGCCGAGGGGTGCGGGGTGAGGCGTCTGCCGCAGGTCTGCTGGGGGGCCTGTCTTCTGCCTCTAGCGGCCTGCAACGGCCCTGGTCAGGTGCGGCTGGGGAACGGGTCATGGGCCAGGAGGGGATGCTTCAGGGGGAGGTTCGAGTGGACAGAGGAAGGAACTGGGGGGTTGGGGGAGGGAGGGGACAGATCCGGCTGCAGTGTCCTGCGTGGGATGCTGCCCCTCACTCACTGCCCAACATGCCCCTCCCCTCTCCTCAGACGTATGCCAGCCGCACGGCCGGCAGGGGCCGAAGGAGTCCCGTTGCCGCCTGACCAGGGGGCCTGCAGTGCTGGGAGGGAAGTGAAAAAAGCTCTTCTTGGGCTCCTGGATCCCCCCCCCCGCAGAACTTGCAGTGCATGTCCTGTGGGCTGGGCTGGGCTGGGCTGGGCTGGGCTGCCTGCTGCCAAGTGGAGGGAGGGAGGGAGGGGGTCTGCCACGTCCTTGGCTGTGACTCTCTCCTTTCAAGTCACGTTTGGGTCAGTTTCATGGAACGGGAGGAAAAGGCTTCTATTCCCTTGCAAAAAGAATTCTGCTTTATTGGTTCACAGAGAGAGGAAAAACTAAGGAGCAGTTGAAGCAAAGGAAATGAAATGTTTACATAAGGTAGTCCTTGCAGATGGTAATAAGGTATGTCTTTGTGGGAAAGGTTTCAGGATACCAATTTTTAAAACAGATACATTGGTAACTACATACAGAATTAAACACCAATCCATCCACAAACTAATATCCTAAGAACAGGGAAAAACAGCTCTCCCAGACCCTGCCCAGACCAGGGTGGATAGGACCTCCCCCACCCCACCCCACCCAGAAACTCCCCAAGCTTCGACAGAACACTTGGTTGCCCCGAACTGCTCTCAGCTGTCTTCCTGCGCATGACGGCTCAGAACCCGTCCAGCCCCTTTACTTCTCACTCCAGCACTGCTCCACCTCTGGCCATGGTGGGGCAGGAGTTTTCTTAACGGAAGCAATGGCTCCTTGCCCCTTGGCTGAGCGGCCTGAGGCCCCGGCCCCACCCTGTCCACTCTGACCACCGATGCAAGAGGCTCCCCCCCCGTTCTGCCTGACGGTTCCGGGGACTGAAACGGGGCCTTCTGCACGCCCAGCGGCTGCTCGGCCACCAGTGGCGGCTCTGCTGTGCTCACGTAAGAACATAAGAAGAGCCCCATCGCTGGATCAGGCCAAAGGCCCATCCAGTCCAGCTTCCTGGATCTCACAGTGGCCCACCAGGTGCCCCAGGGAGGCATGAAACAACAAGATCCTGTTGCATCCTGTTGCCACTCCCTTGCACCGGGTACCAGTAGCCCTCCACCTTTGTAAGGAGGTTGCACAATCCATCATTGCCTATAGCCCACGATGGACCTTTCCTCCAGAAATCTGTCCAATCCCCTCTTGAAGGCATCAAGACCAGATGCCATCACCACCTCCTGTGGCAAAGGGTTCCACAGATTAACTACCCGCTGGGTAAAAAAGTCCTTCCTTTTATCTGTTTTAACTCTCCCAACCCTCAGTTTTAGTGGATGCCCCCTGGTCCTGGTGTTCTGAGAGAGGGAAAAGAACACGTCTCAGACTGGTCTCTCCTCTGCCCCCCGGAGCTGCTCCCCGGCACCTGCAGAAGTTGGGGAGCGGGGCCTGCACCCCCAGCACTCCTGGGGACTGGATCCCCCTTGGGGCGGGTGGGGAGTACTGCAGAGGCCGCAGTGCCCAGGGAGCGCGCATGGCCATCGCGGCCTGGACTGGCTCCCAGGGCAGAGGGGAGGGGGAGGGGCCGCCGACACAGCGAGTGGCAGCACCTGCCGCGCTTCCCGCCCCGCCCCCTTCTGCGGCTGGCCTCCGGGCACGGACCTGCCTGGCTTATTTCTCAGCCTTCAGCGGTGCCTCCCACTTTTAGCCAATGATTGTATCATAAGGCAGAAATGCGTGTGGAGCTCATGGGCGGCTTGGCGCTCCAATGAAATTGTAATTATGAGACTGTCTTGATCTCGGAGGACCCAAAGCTGCCCTATGAAGTAACCACTTAACTTTACACCAGGCTAACGGTGTATTTGCTCAGCTTGGTCTTCTCCACTTAAAAGCGGGAGGGGAACACTAAGGGGGGAATCTTTATATTAATTCATTTGCTACTGCAGGGAATCATGCAGGGAACCTATCAAATAAATGGCTTCAGCTGCTATTAATAGTGCCCCAGCAAGTCTGTTGGTATATAAGATTTTTAATTCAGAGGCTTTATTCATCCCTGAGCAAAATGAATTCTTCAAGTTAAATGAATGCAGAGAGGGGGCAGAGGTAAGGGACAGTATGATGTAGTATAGTAGAAAGAGCACTGGGCTTGCACAAGAGGAGGGGAATCCCTGCTCAGCTGTTGAACTTGATGGGTGTCTTTGGGCATAGATCAATGCCTACGTCAATAGTTGGTGGTTGGTGGTTCTTGGTGAATTGGTGGTTATTCCAATTCGATTTGGAGAGTTCGGGCCCAATCCTGTGCTCTCTAGTGCCCAGGGCTACAGCGGAACCAAAAGGGCTGCTGATGCATCCTGTGGGGCTAGAAAGCAGCCAGAGATCTCCTTGGGTAAGGGAACAAATATACATAAGAACATAAGGAGAGCCCCTCTGGTTCAGGCCAGGGCCCACCTAGTCCAGCTTCCTGTACCTCACAGTGGCCCACCAGACAGACACCTCAGGGAGCACGCGAGACAACTAGGTGCCTGCATCCTGTGGCCACTCCCCTGCATCCGGCATTCTGAGGTAGCCTCCCTCTAAAACCAGGAGGCAGCGGCACCACCCATCGTGGCCTGCAGCTTGTGATGGACTTTTCGTCCAGGAATCTGCCCAACCCCCTTTGAAAGGCACTCAGGCCTCTAAGGAGTTCAGCAGGTTCATTATCCGCTACCTCTCCCAACACTCAATTTCAGAGCACAGCCTTAAGCTGGCGTTGTGCCAGTGCAGCGCTCTTGCCAGCGCTGTCTCAAGTGTGCCGCACGGCGTGTCTGCACCACAGAATCAGTCGCTGGGCCGCGCAAGCAGCAGCGCTGCTCCACGGGCACCGCCGCGCCTGTCGGCTGCACCGGTCGAGCGCTGGCGTAGCTCCAGCAGCGCAGGACCCCGCCCAGGGTGTGCCAGGGGTGTGCCGTGGACAGAGACGGGACCTGGCCATTGGGCCGCCTCCAAACCCCCACCCCCGGGCTGGGTGGCCCCAATTCAGGCTACTTCTGGCCACCCGGACTGGCGCCGGCCATTTTGCTGGTGCAGATCCAGGCAGCAAGAGACAGACACCCCCTTGCCTCTCGCTGAGCCACTCCTGCCTCCTCACGTGCTTCGGACGCAGCCCAGCTCCGCCGGCCGGGCTCTCCCAGCACAGGTCAGGATTGGGCCGCCCGTGGCAGTCCCCTGGCTCTAGAAGAGAGCGTCCCTCTAGCCACTCTAGGCACAATTTTGTATGTCTCAATCATGTTCCCCCTCCAGCACGCTGACCAACGGCAGCCCCAGTGGGTCTACACGGATCTGCACCCACTGTGAACGCGGAGCCACGGAGACCCCTGTCAGACTCTGTCGCTGCCTCCACCCCCTCCCAGTCCCGATTCTCCCCGCAGCCCCCTCCCTCTGCCCAGTTCCGCCCCTCCCTGCCTTCCCCCCACTATTCAGCCAATGCATTTCCAGCCCATGCTGGGCTGGGCTGGGCTGGGCTGGGCCGGCTTATGTTCTCCTGGCTTAAGGCTCCGAGCACCTCCTTCCCTCGCCAGAAACAAGCGCCTCCATCTCACCTGGTTTGGTGGGTCCACAAAGTCAGGGGGCGGAAGCAGAGTCCCTGGAGAGCCTGCCGGAGGGTGCACCGGAAGAGGGGCCCCTCCTGCTCACCGTCAGTGACGCGGAACGAGGGCGGGCTGGGGAGGGCCTGGAGGACGCCTGCCTCCACTGGTGGCGCTGTGGTGGGACAGAGGGGCGAACTGGCAGAGCCGCGAGGGGAGAGGGTTAGGGTTAGGGTTAGGGTTAGGGTTAGGCGAGGGGAGAGGGTGGCATGCAGGTGCCACTCGTGCTGCGGAGACGCGACTGCAGGATCAAGAGCCGCTTTGGCCTTTTCCCCCTTCACTGCGCGAACACTGCATGTATTGTGAGAGTGAGTCACACACACCCCTGCAGCAGTTGGACAGGGTAATGATACCCTTGAGAGGCGTTTTTTTTCCCCCTCCCCTGAAATTACTAATTGCTACTTTGGATTGGCCGTATAAACTGTCATTATGTGCTCCTGAAAAGGTCCCATTTGCCAGCAGGAGGTGACTGTCTTCCCTGACAAGGGCTGCCTCCTCTCTGGAGACGGGGAAGGGCTTCTTGGGTGAAGTTGGGGCCACACGGCTGAGTGTGCGTGTGGGAAGGCAGCTCAGGAACGAGAGCCTTCCTGCAGCGGCTGCAACCGGCCAGGTGAGCCGCCATTCACCGTCAGAGCCATTCTCCCATTCACCATCAGAGCCATTCTGGGCAGTAACAGGTTGCTGTTACTGCCCGGAACAGCCATTCCGGGCAGTAACAGCTGCCGGGAATGGCTTCTTAGCGGCTGCCCCTCCGGCTGCACTGCTGGTCCGCTGTCCGCTGACCGTCTGTCCTTCCGGCCTCCTCACAGCCGGGAGCTCCCCGTCTCCAGCTTCATTTCCAGGGACAAAGACGGTCCTTCCTGCTCCAAGCCCCTTTAGACCAGTGTTCTTTGGCCCAATGGGGTTGCTGAGCTTCGTGGGGGTGTGTGTGTGTGTGTGGGGGGGGGTCGTGGCCACCTTTCAGTGCCTGTGCCAGGGAGGGTTTGGGTCCAACCCAACCGTGGCAGTGCCTGAGCCAAGCTGCGTCCTTGGTACAATCCTGCACGGCCTCTCCTCACGTCCCTGCCCGGCAGCTCGTAAGGCCAGCTCTGCTCTGGCTGCCGCCTCACAGGGTGACGGTGAGGAAACAAGAGGTAGCAGCGGGATGCGGGGCGGGCGGGCAGGCAGGGGTGGGCAACGAGGAGGGCGGAGGTGGGCAGAGCAGGTCCCCGGAGGGGCAGGATTGGCGCTGGGCCCCTCGTCCCGCGCGTGGCTTGTTGGCTTGCCTGCTTGCTGGGGGTCGTGGCGCAAGACAGGCCCTGCTCCAAGCGGAAAGGGAAGGGCTGCACTTCGGGGAAACCGCGCCAGCATCCGGCAAGGGCCCCCTCCCGCTCCAACAGAGGCAGTGCCGGCCAGACTGGGCAGCCCCCAAGGACTGTGCCTGGGCCCGACCCCCCCCCGCCCCGGGTCTCTCAGCCCTGCTGCTGCTTGTGGCTTGCACGGAGCCCGCCTGGCCCCGGCCCTCGGCCTCACCAGCCCCTTGGCCAGGGACGCCGGCCTCCGCCCCAGGGCTGGGGGTGCCGGCATGGTCC
Organism: Lerista edwardsae; assembly: GCA_029204185.1. Taxonomy (NCBI): domain Eukaryota; kingdom Metazoa; phylum Chordata; class Lepidosauria; order Squamata; family Scincidae; genus Lerista; species Lerista edwardsae. Next base: position 6,547,058 of record JAJKFI010000057.1, on the reverse strand, counting down.
CCTCCTGGGCAGCTGCCCTTGCCTGGCGGTGGGATGCTGGCACGTGCCCTGGCAGGGGGCCGGCTTCCTGGGGCCTGGCGGTGCCCCGGTTCGGAATCCTCACGCACCGCAGCAGAGCACGGCAGACAGCAGCCTCTCGCTGCCTTTACTTGCGTTTTTATTGTGTGACGCGGTGAAAGCCTCCGAGTGCACTTCGGCATGAAACTCTGGCCGCAGAGGGTCGCTCCCTCCAGAGGGGTCATCATCGCTTCTGTGATCGAGCGCTTGATGCCCTTTTACTATTGGCTCTCTCCTGTGTTCCCAACCTAAGCCTTCCACCCTGAGATGAGCACGATTGATCTACTTATTAAACGCTGTCTACTGAATATGAATTTTTCACGTAAGCAGTGACATTTTTTGAAAACGTGCGCTTGCACGCACCCACACACACAACATAATGATTACTTATCTGCCGTACAGTGATCTAAAGACCCATTTCAGCAAGAGGTTTTCAATAGATTTCTGCTAAATACTTTGTGTACAAAAGGCTTGTACCTTCTTGCAAAATGCCATGCATTGATTATCTCTCTTAGAAAAATGGTACAATCAATAAATGATTATGTTCCCGGGACATTCAGGCCATTGAACTTTTGTTTTGCAGTTTCTCTTGGCTGTCAGCTAAAAGGGCAGTCAGTCCACGCCCAAGGTTTGGATTACTTTTTTAAAGAAGGGTGGCTTTGAAAGAAAAAAATTGGTCTCACAGTCGAATCCTGTCTAACGCCCCCCCCCACCCCCAGCTGATGCGGTTGCAGCACCATCCGGGGGGGGGGAGGGCGGGTCCTGCAGGTCTCCTCTTGGTAAAGGAATATTTGCAAGTCTTTGCTGCCCAAACGGGTCTACTCAGGCTTATGCCACTGTGCCAAGAGGACCTGGGAAGGCAGATCGAGACCAGAAAGGGGGACCAGATATCGGCTGCAGATGCCCCTCCCCCGCTTTCTGGCCTTGACACACCTCCTCCCCTCCCCAGTCTCCGCCCCCTTCCTCTCCGCATCCTGCCCACCCTGTGCTGACTGCCCAGCGCCGGGGCCTGTTCAGGGGCAGCTGGTGCCAGGTGGTGGCTACTTGTTGCTTGTGATGGTGGCCCAGCTGCCCAGAGCAGCACAGAGCCTTGTGCGGCTGCCTTAGACATGCTATGCCACAGAAGCACAAGTTCCAGCAGTGCAGCATGTCCACAGGATTAGTCCCTCAGTGGTTTAATTTGGATTCATAGGAATATATTTGAGTTATACTACATGACTAAGGGCGCAGTCCTAATCTGGAGTTAGGCTGGCAATGTTTGGCTGGCACAAGGGCCACCGTAAAGCGCATTTGGGCCACTCCTGGAGTCAGGGGGGATGGCGCACGTCTGTGTTCTGCTCTCTCTGACTCCGAGAGTAGTCCAAACATATTTTATGGTGGCCCTTGTGCCAGCCTCCTTTTGAGCATGGGGAAAGGTGATATGTTCTGCTTGGGAGGGTTAGGAGGGTTCTGACTCCAAGAGTGGTCCAAACGTGCCTTACAGTAGCGATTGTGCTGGCCAAACTTTGCTGCCCTAACTGTGCCGGCCTAACTCCAGGTTAGGATTGCGCCCTAAAATTCTAGACTTGAAACTACTGCAAACAGTGACAGGTGAACAACTCGGCTTAATATAGAATCAGCTTAATATTTACTTGCTTTTCTGGTGCATTTGGAGCAAATTACGGCACTGAACATAAAACTGTATTGAACTAAACAGAGGGGATTTTACTCACCATTAGGAAGAACTCACGTTTAAAAGAAGAAAAGAAATTGAATTACTGTAGTTATGATCTGAGGGACCCCCTACTTCCGTACAAGAGGGTGGGAGGCCATCTGAGAGGGCCACTCTGACTGTGCCCCCACCAGGAGGGGAGGGGCAGCCAGCAACTGGGCCTTCTTGGTGGGGGCTCTGCGGTTGTGCAATTCCCTCCCCTTGGAATTAAGAACAGCCCCTGCTTTGGTGATCTTTCAGTGTGGCCTTGAGACTTCTTTATACATATTTAAAAGAGCCTTTAGCTGCTGAAGTGCTGGGCTGGCACTTTTAATGATTGAAATTTTCTACTCGTGGGATCCGGTGGGGTCTGCTTGTTTTGTTTTATATCAATGTTTTAATATTTTATTGTTTTTGTATTGTTTTATCTTGTATCTGTAATGGACAGGAATGGGAGAATTTAATTCAGATGACCATTATATCTGCTACTGTGGGCAGGAATCCCTTAGAAGAAATGGAGTAGCCTTCATCGTGAGCAAGAGAGTGAGAACAGCAGTACTGGAGTATAACCTCAACAAAGATAGAATGATTTCCATTTGGATCCAAGGCAAACCTTTCAACATCACAGTAATCCAATTCTACGCCCCAACCACTGATGCTGAAGAGGAAGAAGTGGACCGCTTCTATGAAGACCTAGAACAGCTTCTAGAATTAACACCCAAAAAAGATGTCCTTCTCATCATAGGGGATTGGAATGCTAAAGTAGGCAGTCAAGAGGTAATAGGAGTAACAGGCAAGTTTGGTCTTGGAGTACAGAATGAAGCAGGGCAAAGACTGATAGAGTTTTGTCAGGAGAACACATTAGTCATTGCAAACACGCTTTTCCAACAACACAAATGGCGACTGTACACATGGACTTCACAAGATGATCTACACCGAAATCAGATTGATTACATTCTTTGCAGCCAAAGGTGGAGAAGTTCTATACAGGCAGTAAAAACAAGATCTGGAGCTGACTGTGGGTCAGATCATGAGATTCTTATTGCAAAATTCAGGCTCAAACTGAAAAAAAGTAGGGAATACCAATAGGCCCTTAATGTATGACCTAAATCATATCCCATATGAATATACAGTGGAGGTGACCAATAGATTTAAGGGCTTTGATTTGGTAGATAGAGTGCCTGAAGAATTTTGGATGGAGGTTCGTAACATTGTACAGGAGGGAGCAACTAGTACCATCCCAAAGAGAAAGAAATGCAAGAAGGCAAAGTGGCTGTCTGACGAGGCTTTACAAATAGCTGAGGAAAGAAGGCAAAAAGCAAAGGAGAAAGGGAAAGATATACCCAAATGAATGCAGATTTCCAGAGAATAGCAAGGAGAGATAGGAAGGCCTTCCTAAATGAGCAATGCAAAGAAATAAAGGAAAACAATAGAATGGGCAAGACTAGAGATCTTTTCAAGAAAATTGGAGATATCCAAGGACAATTTTGTGCTAAGGTAGGCACAATGAAAGCCAAGGACCTAACAGAAGCAGGTAAGACTAAGAAGAGGTGGCAAGAATACACAGAGGAACTATATAGAGGAACTATATAAGGCCGATCTAAATGTTCCTGATAACCACAATGGTGGTCACTGAACTTGAACCTGAACTTGAATCCTGGAGTGTGAAGTCAAGTGGGCTTTAGAAAGCATCACTAACAACAAAGCTAGTGGAGCTGACGGCATTCCAGCGGAATTACTGAAAATCTTAAAAGATGATGCTGTCAAAGTGCTGCACTCCATATGCCAGCAAATTTGGAAAACCCAACAGTGGCCATAAGACTGGAAAAGATCTGTTTACATTCCAATCCCAAAGAAGGGCAATGCCAAAGATTGCTCGAACTACCGCACCATTGCACTCATTTCACATGCTAGCAAGGTGATGCTCAAAATCCTACAAGCTAGGCTTCAGCAGTATGTGAATCGAGAACTACCAGATGTACAAGCTGGTTTCCGAAGAGGCAGAGGAACTAGAGACCAAATTGCCAACATTCGCTGTATCATGGAGAAAGCAAGAGAGTTCCAGAAAAACATCTACCTCTGCTTCATTGACTATGCTAAAGCCTTTGATTGTGTGGATCACAACAAACTGTGGCAAGTTCTTGAAGAGATGGGAGTTCCAGACCACCTGATCTGCCTTCTGAGAAACCTGTATGCGGGTCAGGAAGCAACAGTTAGAACTGGACATGGAACAACCGACTGGTTTCAAATTGGGAAAGGAGTTCGACAAGGCTGTATACTGTCACCCTGCTTATTTAACTTCTATGCAGAGTACATCATGAGGAAGGCAGGGCTGGATGACTCACAAGCTGGGATCAAGATCCCTGGGAGAAATATCAGCAACCTCAGATATGCAGACGACACCACTCTAATGGCAGAAAGTGAGGAAGACCTAAAGAGCCTTCTGATGAGGGTGAAAGAGGAAAGTGCCAAAATTGGCTTGAAGTTCAACATTAAAAAAAAACTAAGATCACAGCATGTTTGCCGTGGCCGTTGCCCGGGTGGCCCACAGGAGCTGCAGCCTTTCCTCATCAGGGAGGTGCCCCAGCCCAGCTGTCATTTGGGCTGCTCTCTTCTGCGCCTGCACCGCTTTCCCCTGCCAAGAGGAGGCGCATCACCTCTCTGATGCCACCACCCTGCTCCTCGGTCGCTGTCGCTGACACAGGTCAGAACTGCTACGTCAGAGTGGAGCAGAATCAGCCCCTTGGCCACCCTTGACACGCCCCTCGGGACGGTGCAAACCGCTTGTGTCGGCCCTGCAGCATTGCACAAGGGCTGGGAAGCAGGTGTGTGCCGGCACGGCTGGCGCTGGGCTGGTGCGGGCAGCAGCAGCTGCCCTGTCCGGGTGGACCCATCAGCAGGCACAGATCCGAGGAGTCCCATCGGCTGGGCTGGGGCTTCCCCCCGGGGCAAGGGGACAAGCGTGCCCTTGCCCCATGGCGGCTCCAGCGGCCTCCAACCTCGGCAGGCCAGCCGGCTTGCCTGTTCCCGGGCGGTCAGGATTGGGCTCGAAGTCTGAGTGTGGCACGTAAAAGGCGTTCAGAGGGAGCCGCTGGGCACGTTAAAGCAACGTCTCCAACAAGGCCTTGGATATGCAAAGCAGCTTGTAAGGCAAACACCTAAAATTTCCTTGGCCTATCCAAGGCCCAAGAGGGTGGGCAGGCACACAGAATAATTAAACGAAGAGTACTTTTAAAAAGAGGTCCCATCTTTAAATATGATCACAGTTTTCTCCAGTAGACAAAGATGTCACCGCGTACGTAATATGCTGTAATTAATCCTTTCATGCTTCCCTGTCTACACGGCACAATGTAACTATAGGTTGTCTGTCACCTACTGATTTCTGCAGGTGAACAATTATCACAATAATTAACGGTTAGAGAAATTACCAGGACAACCCCATCATGTTCCACAAAAAGAAAGGCTTGCTACGCATTGTGTTTGCACTTCTGCCTTTCATCCATTGTCATTGCATATTTTTTTTGTGTTTACTTCTCCAAATCACATTCGCTGACTCTGCTTCCTTGTACCTTGCAAAGAGAATATCTTTCTATGCTAATCCTTTTCAGATAAACAAATATTAAATGTAAGAGATATCGGAAATATCATGGTGGGTTTTTGAGAAATGTGAAGTGGAACGTTTTTATGCCACAAAAGAAAACCACTGTGGCTTGGAACAGCAAGAGTTGATGGGGACTTCATAATAATCATATCTCCAGGGTGTTAACTTAGAAGGCAGCGGCAGTTTATTTGTTTGGAATACTGCATAGTGGTTTAATTTGTTTAAGAACAACACAAAACAGATTACATAGCCACATTTTGCTTCATAGCAGTATTTTTGAGGAAATTGAAATGTTTCTTCAAACATTGGACAGGATAGGACCTCAGGTAGAAAAATAGCATCTGCTGTTCGTCAGTCCACCAGCTGAATGCACAGATCTCTTCCTGTATCAGCAGTGATACATTCCTGCTGCCACAGTGTATACCATGTAAAACTTTGGATATTTTACAGCCGCAAACCCTACTCAAATCCCCCCCTCACGCTCCAGACTCACCTCTCTTCATTTGCAAACACCTATCAAAGGAAGTTTTGGGGATAAGAAAGCAGACAGCAAGAACCTTGACTCACAGTTGCTAGAGGAACACTAGAGGAGATATTGAGAATGTTAACAGGAAGTGGTATCTAGTATTATCATGGTCTGTCTGCTTCCTGTTAGCATTTTCTGGGACCCATGGATACAGGGGGGCTACTGTATACCTGACTCCCTACAGTCCATCTGGGAGGAACTTCATTGTTGAAGGAGGGAAAAGTTCATGCTCCCATGAAGGAGTCACAAAAAGTGGCCAAGGACAACGTCTACCAACTTCATCCTGTGCAGTGGACATGATGACATCATTGGCCCCCACTGGACACTGGAGGCTCACTCACTCACTCACTCACTCACTCACTCACTCACTCACTCACACACACACACACACACACACACACACACATAAGAACATAAGAACATAAGAAGAGCCCTGCTGGATCAGGCCAAAGGCCCATCTAGTCCAGCTTCCTGTATCTCACAGCGGCCCACCAGGTGCCCCAGGAAGGCATGAGACTACAAGATGCTTGCATCCTGTTGCCACTCCCTTGCACCTGGTACCAGTAGCCCATCACCTATATAAGGAGGTTGCACATCACCTATATAAGGAGGTTGCACAATCCATCATTGCCTATAGCCCACGATGGACCTTTCCTCCAGATATCTGTCCAATCCCCTCTTGAAGGCATCAAGACCAGATGCCATCACCACCTCCTGTGGCAAGGAGTTCCACAGATCAGGTATACAGGTGTTCCACACACACCTGGTGCATTACATTGCCATCCTCCAAATCAAGGGACCTTTGTCTTCTTCAGCTGCTGGGTTGTTACACTGCTATGGCCAAGGGAAGAGGGCACAGAAGATTACGAGAAGAACCCTTCTGAATTAGACCAAAGGCCCAGTATCCTGCTTCCCAAAGAGTCAATCAGATGCCTCCCAGAGGTCTACAAGCAGGGCATGAAAGCGACTGCCCCTCCTCTTTTTTATGCCCATCTACTTCCCTAAATTGGAAATTAGATTGGACCAGTAATAAGCCAAGCAATTTCCATGACCATTTCTACCACTTCCCAAGAGGAAAAGCTTAGCTTATTTTTTCCCCAAGCTACCCCAATGAAACTTCCCTTCCCATTAGCCCTTGAGAAGACTACATTTCCCGAGGACCACTGTGGGGTCCATCATGCCATCACAGTGCCTGACAAAAATCTCCCTTCTTCCTCTTTTATGCATCTAGAGCAACAACATTACTATTGCCCAGGAACATAATTGAAGGACATGGTTATAGGGCAGATTGGAGAGGAGGGAGTTTGTGGGTTGGATTGGTGAAGTAAGCTCAGAATTCTCCAGCTCAGATTTTGATCCAAACTGGAGAGAAAATTGGTGGACTCACAATGCCTCTTTCCCCTTTTTCAATTAGTATGTGAGAAGCTCATTTCTGGGCAGAACATAAGAACATAAGAAGAGCCCTGCTGAATCAGGCCAAAGGCCCATCTAGTCCGGCTTCCTGTATCTCACAGAAGCCCACCAGGTGCCCCAGGGAGGCATGAGACAACAAGATGCTTGGATCCTGTTGCCACTCTCTTGCACCCGGCACTCTGAAATAGCCTACTACTAATGTAAGGAGGTTGCACAATCCATGATGGACTTTTCTTCCAGAAATCTGTCCAATCCCCTCTTAAAGGCATCTAGGCCAGATGTAATCACCCCCTCCTGTGGCAAAGAGTTCCACAGATTAACTACCCACTGGGTAAAAAACGTATTTCCTTTTATCTGTTTTAACTCTCCCAACCCACAGTTTTAGCGGATGCCCCCTGGTTCAGGTGTTTTGAGAGAGGGAAAAGAACATCCCTCTATCGACTCTATTCCTTCCATGCATAATTTTGTACGTCTCAATCATGTCCCCCCCTCAGGTGCCTTTTTTCTAGGCCGCTTCTTCCTGGTATAGCCACTCTTACTTCCAGAACATGCTTGGGTTCTTGCTTTGTCAGTCCTATGGAGAACCTGGGTCCCAAAGCTGGTGAATGGCCACTGAGAACACGCGTGAATGAGCCCTGGCTATTCAGCACCCCCATTCGACACTCCCCAGGGCCAAAAAGGTTGTGATGGAAGCCCAAGCAAAGACCCTCCCTTCCCTTTGCTTTTGCCAGTAGGTGCTCCAGGTTGGCACAGCCAGGACAGCTGGTCTTTTATACTATATCACTTAAAAAGTGGGGGACCACATTTCCTCTAAAAGTCAGCTTTCCACCCAAAGCATAGCAGAGCTCAGGACAGACAGTTTTATTAACCTGTATATTGGCGTCACGTGCGCAGCCGGCAGCCTTGAATGACAAGCACTTTATTCTGGATGCCTCCGGCTGATGCAGCGAATTTCACACTTAGGAAAATAGCAGTGCATTGAAGGTCAATGTCAGCAGAGCAGCAGCCAAAGCGTTGGATAGGATTTGGCTGCACATGCAATAAGGGAAAATGGAGGAGATTTACAGTGCAGAGAGATAAGCCCGTTGGCCTGCACTGTCTCTGGAACCTCCAGCTCCGAAGGAAGAAAAGGAAATGCAGCGGCCATTGAAGCGGCCCCTGGCCAAGGCAGCTGTGAGCAAGTGGCACCCCGGAGCGAGGGTCAAAGGCCCCCTGGAAGTGCTCAGGCGCTCCTGCCCGCCTGCCCAGAGGGGAGAAGCAGCTGCTTGTGCACTTCTGTGGCGCTGGCCTAACAGCACCAGACCGTGCGGGCCTGACTGTGCGCAGAAGCGGAACGTGGTCCCCGTGCCACGCCCAGTCGAAGACGCATCAGAGAGGGGTGTGGTCTGCTGCTCCTGTGCACCAGTTTACAGGAAAGAATAGACAAGTTGTGGCATCCAAAGAGGACCTGTATGCCAAAAGGGGGGCTGAAAAAGTTCAATTTTCTGATTTGGAATCCTATCGTGAAGCCTGACCGAAGTCAAGTAGATAGAGGCATGTTCTTTTCCCTCTCTCACGCCAGAACACTAGGGGGCACTAAACCTGAGTGTTGGGAGAGTTAGAACCAATAAAAAGAAATACATTTTTACCAGCTGGCAGTTAATCTGTGGAACCCCTTGCCACAGGAGATGGTGAGGGCATCTGGTCTAGGTGCGTTTAAAAGGGCATTGGATAAATTTCTGGAGGAAATGTCCACCATGGGCTACAGGGAAGCTCCAGTCTCCTCAGAAGCTGCGCTGGATTCAGCGAGGCCTGCCTGCCTGCCTGCCTGCCTGCCTGCTCCATGGCAGCTTAGGACTGGGCTGTCACTCTTGCAGAAGCCATGCTGATTCTCCTCCAGCAAGGCTTGGTCTTCTGTGTGTTTTGGGATTTTGTCTTTGATGATACTTTCCACCATCTGTTGGCGCATAGCCTTGCCCTGGAAGTCTCATGGTGGCCCCTCTCTGCCTGCCTCGGCTTCTCCAGGCCCCCAACCGAGGACTCCAGGGAGCAAACGCCTTCCCCGAGTACTTGGGGCTCCTTGCACTGAGGACACCCCCGCGCCCCATGCCGAAGAGGCACCTAGTCAGGCGCACGGCACTCAGTGTGGCAAGACGCGGCAGAGCCCCCACCCCGCGGCTGCCTGCCTGGCTGGCTGCATTAGATCGCGGCTGCCCCCCTTCTCACGGGAGCTGAAGGGCGGCGTCTGGGGGCCCTCGGCGTCCTCGCCCTGCTGCTGAGCTTGCACAGCCACTTACCTGGTGCTTCGTTCGGATAAAAGAGATAAAAGAATAACTTGTCAAATAATACAAGAGATAAAAGAGTAACCTGTCAAATACTTACATAGCTCAGGCTGTTTTATTGCTACATGGCCTCTCTGAAATAATTTGGTTTTCTTTGTAATACCTTTATAAAACTAATGAACTCATTTATTGCCATTCATATTTTATAACAAACATCTTAATAATTGAGTGTTAAATGACGCACCATTAATTGTTTTTAAAAGTACCTGTGTCCCAGTTTCTCGAAAAGCACTTCTGACCTAGAATATCTTGCTATCAGTGCTTAAAGGAGTGACTCGCTTAGCACCCTCTTTTTTCTGATTTGTTCCAGAAATTAATTTTGAGCACCATCAGAAGTGAATGAGACATTTAGAATTCTTCTCGAGGATAACATGTCCTTACAATGAACAAGTACGGCCGGCTGCAAGGAAAAGAAACTAAACCGATATTGAGAATTGTCCGTACGCCAACTACAACAACTGCGCATACATGTTCTTTTAGGGTCTCTCCCGTTGGTTCCAGGGTCAAGACTATTCAAAGTCCTGCTTGCAGCATTTTGCCTTCCATGAAAAGTCCTGAGTGTTCTCTGAGGTGCTCTGATGCACACACCAAGTGCCCACAAGCAGACGCAGTCCCAGCCAATGGGCTGCCCAGGGAGAGAGGAGCACTGCCCCCTCCGCAGTGGGCTCCCTGCCCCCGTGCGCTGCTCCGCCCCACCCCCTGCCGCACCAGGCTCCGCCCCAGGGCAGAGGAGGGCAGGTGGGCGAAACGCCACACGCCTCTCTAGGGCCCCTCCCACTCCAGCAGTGCTGTGCCCGAGGCGTTTCCCCCTCCCTCAGAACGGCAGGACCGCAACTGCTGCCAACCAGGGATGTGTAGAAAGCCCTTGAGAAATTGCAGCTGTCATTTGGCCTCCCTTGAAAAGTCTTACGTGTTTCACCTTGGAAGGAACCCTGGAATTCACTCCTGTCATCTGTTTGCATAAATTTTCCGTTCCAAAGCATGTGAACTTCCCTGTTCCTGTTCATGGCGCTGATAGCTCCCTGCAGTATCCCTCTGGTTCTCCTGTGACCAGACAACTTGTCCCGTCAAAGCTGAAGGAAGATGATGGCACTGTGTGATGGCCGTTGCCTGAGAAACGACCGAGGAGCTTTGTCCTCACGAGGCCTCCGCCAGCAGGCACCAAGCTGGTTATTAACTTCTGGCAATCCTTGATGGAATGTCCATCCTTCTTTTTTAGTGAATGTGGATGCACAAAGAGGGGCCCTGCTCGGCCACAGCCTTGGTCCATTTCGCTCGATGATGTCCCTGCAGAGGTCCTCCGGTGCGACCTCGGTTCACGCGATGCCTGTCACGCGATGCCTGTCTGGAACGCCGGCCTCCTTGGGCCCTCTCTGAGGGGCTGGAAAACGCTGTCCGTGTGTGGCCGTCCCATCGGTGCTGCAGGCCCTGCATCCGCTCATGCAGGGGGCTGCTGACCGCGTTCGTGTGACCCCCCAGGGCCCAGCCGCTGCCGGGGAGGTACGTTGGCCATGGGACGGGGAGGGGTAGCAGGGCTCTCTGAGGGAGAACTGGGAATGTGGGCCCTGGAGGGCCTATGGAGGGGTCCAGTCACACAGGCCAGGCCCTACCCCCATTTTTCGACCCACCCCACCCCCTGCCTCTCAGCTGTGCAGCTGGTACAGGTCTAAGGAGGCCCATAAGCCATCTCACAGCCTTCATGGCTCAAGGGAAGACTGTGCCCCCTCGCTTCTCACGGGCGCTCGGATCGCCCTGCCCCATGGCACGCGGCTGACCCTTCCAAGCACAGCTTGCGGAAGCTTCATCAGGGCAGCCAACAGCCACTCCAATGGGTTGCCGGCTGAAGTGGCTTCGACCGAGCTGCTGTTTCCTGGCTGCAGCCAGAGGAGGGCGGAGCAACGAGCACTGCAGACGCTGCAGTGCGTGACGCAAGTGGCCCCCCCCCACTCGCTGCCAGAGCCATTCCGGCCTGCAGCATCAGCATGCAGGTGCTTGAGTGTTACCATCACTGTCCAGAATGGCTCTGATGGCATGGCATGTTGAGCCGCTTGCAGTACCTACTGAGCCCCCCCAGCTATGCTACTGCGCAAAGGAAAGGTGTGCAGGGGGGAAGCAAACGGGAAATGGCAGGAGGAGCCGGGATGGTGAAGCAGGAGGGGAGAGAGCAGGGGAGGGAGGGCAGCGGAGGTGGCGAGTGGCTGGAGGAGGGCGAGGAGCAGAGCGGCAGGCCCAGAGGGGAGCGCGGCAGCCGAGGTCGGGCAGGGGTGGGCAGCAGGGGCTGGAGAGCCAAGGAGGGCAGCGGACCGTGGTGGGCGTGGTGGGCTCCCCCCCCCACGCTGAGCCCTGCAGGGGGCTGGGAACAGCCCCAGGGACCCTGCTGGAGGCGATGGCACCCCCACCCCCCCAGGCACAGAGTCACGGTCACCTGGCGCTTGCAGGAAAGGCCATCATTCAAATATAAGGAAAAAAACCTTCACAAAAAGAAATGGAAGGTAAACACCGTTTAAAGAGCAAGTTACTCGTGTTCAGAGAAAGTGTAACAATTAAAATACCATTTGCCATATTTTTAGCATCAAACTTTAGAGGCATTTAATATCCACATATTAAATCTCCTTGCTAATGACTTACCAGTTTTAAATACTTTGCAGTAATGATTTATATAATTTGAAGTGGTTATTTTCCATACTTCATTACGTTTCCCCAAATGATCATTGATTTGATAATTAGTTGATCTTTTAAAGCCTGCAGACACAATGTCCTTGAGAAGACTCTAAATGTCTTGTTCCAGACAAAAATGCACTGCAGCCCTCCACACGCTTCTCTCTGCTAAGGTCAGGAGACTCTGGGACCGCCGGGATCCTTCGGTGTCATTTGCCTGTGGCTGGGCACAACACCCGGACCCCAGCGTCTGGCAGCCATTCCCAGCGGAACAAGACGATCCTCTCTAGTTAGCATCGCAGAACTTCCACCAACCCCATCTCCCCTGGGGTTACTCCAAGGGCTCTCATTCCTCCACCTCCCCACAGTTCCTTTGTACGTGCATCAACACGATGCAGGACACACATGTGCACAAGCATTAGGAACGCAGCCAGATATATGGTTTGAAGAGGAGAATGCGAGGAGAACCAGTGCAGAACAGCCACATAGGAACAGGAAATCCACCCTGTTTAAAATTAATTCTATGAAACTCTAGCAACATATATTTTAAGTTTACCATGTGTAGAAAACAAGCATCGGGGGCTTTTCAGTATTTTCAGGATATTTGCATTCTTTTGGCAGAACACTGGAAGCTGCAGCCTAGCCACAACTCTGTTCCACATCTGTGGTGGCCACAAAGCTCAGTGTCACCAGTCAGATGTTTGTGGCAGATGGGAGGGGGGCGGCTGTGGCGCAAGGAACAGCCCAATCCTACTGCGCACGTTGCGTCGACGCTAAGTCGTAGGGTTCACGATCAGCACCCCGCGTCGGCACTTGAGCACTGCAGGCAGTGCCAGTCCCGTTGCGCCTGCGCGGAGCCTCTCCTGCGATGGCTGAAACCAGCCGGCGCAAGGGGGGCTCCACACGGAGGCAGCAGCGGGGGTTGGCGGCGGGAGGGGGACTGTGGGCGGGACGAGGGCAGGATGTGGGCAGGCTTGGGAGGCAGCCATACGGCTGCACCCTAAGCCCGTCCGGGAAGTTGCATGGCCCCAATTCAGGCCGTTTAGCAGGCGCAGTTCCGAGCAGAGCTGTAACGAGTGAAAACAGCACCTGGGGCAAGAAAATATTTTGCGCTGCCCCTTTCCAAACTCACCACCAGCACCTGGCTGTATGCTCTACGCCGGAGTTGCGATGAGGTCATGTCACCCCCACTTCCTTATTTGGAGGTAATTGTGCATAGGATTGTAGACTTAAATGCAGATGTAAATTGATCTGGCTACTGAAATGGTGGCTGCCTGTTAGCAGTCTGTCCCCTTCCAGCTTTCCTTCAGCCCCCACCCCAGTATTTCATGAATAAAATCTATGCACTGTATTGGTTGATTATCATTCTGTTCATCCTGCCAAGCAGTTGTCTTTTTCTTCTTTTTACTAAGTCTACAATCCAATGGACAATTACCTGGGAGTAAGACCCATTGCCAACAATGGGACTTACTTCTGAGTAGACTTCTTTCTGAGTATGACTTCTTTCATACTGTTTTTTCTGTTGCTTCCATCCTCCTTCCCACTCAAGTGCCTCCTTTCGACACCTGGAGGGACCAGAAGTGGATTGGCGGATTGGAATGCCTTGTTCATTAAATTCTTTGTTGGAGAGCCTCCAAATAAGGAAGTGGGTGGTGACGTGAGGCCATCGCAACCCCGAGAGTTGTTCGCATACAGCCACACGCTGGTGGTGAGTTTGGAAAAGGGAGGCGCAAAATATTTGCAGGTGCTGTTATTTGCACTTTGATATTGCAAAAATTGCATCCACCCTTTGAACTGCTCCTGGAGCAGCTGCTCCTCAGGCTCCACCCACTATACATCACTGGATCCGAGGACCACTTAGGGGAGGCTGGAGCCTCCCCTATGGGAAGGGAGCGCACATTCCCTTGCCGCGAGGAGGCTCCAGCCTCCACTATGCTGCGTTAAGGTACGGCGTTGGCTGGCTGGCCTCACCATTCCAGCGCAGTATAGGATTGCGCTCCAACTGGAACTGCCACAGTGGCCGAGAGGTGCGGCTGCTGAGCTGCCCAGCTTGACACCTCCCAAATCTCACCACCCAGCGATGGAGGAACGACGGCCGCTGCAGCCCTTCTCACAGCCATTGCCAGAGCAGCTGGGCTGACACAGTTCCTGCACGACCCTGTTCCACACCTGTGGTTGACGCAAAGCTCAGCCCGCTGATGGTGGCAGTTCTTCCTGCTGCACGTGACAGTCGGTTTGGGGCCCTGGGGCCCTGGCAGCCTTCCGTGGGAGTCCCACTGGGACAGTGTCCAGCAGAGGCCTTCGCCTGGGACACGTCGTGGTGGTGCACGGGCCTGGGGTGGCTGCTGTGTGGGGAAGGGGGCGGGTCTGTGGGCAGGAGCAGAGCCAGCGATGGCCCTGCGGTTTCTTCACTGTGCTGTATACGGACGGAGAGAGGCGCTCTGAGGAATGTCTCGTGTCTCATAGGGACGCGTTTGGCCGGCCTTGGACATTTTACGGAGAAAGCAGGGCACACTGTAAGCATCACTTTTTGGACCTTTCAGTGGACCTTCTGCTCGTGTTCCATTTCCGGTTCCCTTTCTTGCAGGCTGCACACAGGGACGGGATTGGAAGGCGGCTGACGCGGGAATCTAAAAATCTGGAAGTGCCCCCAGCGCAGAAGCAGAAGCAGAAGCAGAAGCAGTGAGTTGAGGCTCTCAGGGTCCAGTCCTGCCCAGCTTTCAAGAGCTAATGCAACAGTGCTGGGTGTGTGTGTGCGCTGCATCCCATGGTGGGGGGGCAGTGACAGAGCCCACCTCAAGGCAAGGAGGTGCTTCCCCCCCCTGGGCTGGAGGTGGCATTGTGGCCGCACCAGTGCTGGACGGTGGGTGGGGCTGGCCTGAATGCAGGCACTCCTCAGCCACGCGGCTTCCTTGGTGGGAGCCTCTCCGCGTCCGTCCAAGTGGCCTCGGTAGCTGGATGGGCACCTGCATCTGGGCACTGTTTGTTTCCAGTCCTCAGCAATGGGAGATCCTAAGCTGTTTGTTTGTTTGTTTTTTGCCGTAGGGCAGACCTTTCCCTGGCGCTGAAGCTGTGGATTCAGTCAGAACGAAAAAGGTCTTGATTTGATTTTGATGGAGCTGTGCCTGTTTGCCTCATTGACTTTACTGAGTGCGAGTCATGACCTGTTTCACAGTGTCATGCTGTTTCCCTGCCTTGAATGATTTCTTAAAAACACAGTCAGCCTATCTGGCGGGTTTCACAGCAGGGATCTTTGAAAGGCCACTGGAAATATTTCTGACCCATATTGCAATAGGCCCTACAGCATGACTGCAGTAACTACGCAGTCTGAAAAATTGGATCCGAGTGATCGAGTAGAAGAAATGGCAGTCCTGGATCCCTGATTCATGCCTGCCACTTCATGCAGGACTATTCTACGGAAGTGAATGCTGCAGATAGTTAATGCCATTGATCTGCACATGGATTTGTCTTCCGAATTGACCATGAAAGGCAGGCTTTTTGACTGGTGAGGGAGGGAGGGAGGGAGGGAGGGAAGGCGTGCTCAGTGGATTTCTTTCTCTTTTTTAAGGTGTGCTTTATAAAGTTAAAACCAAACCACAGTTTGTTGTCATTCCTGGGGGGAGAATGGGGGTGCAAGGGTAAATAGGCTACCTCAGAATGACAGATGCAGGGGAGGGGCAGTGAGATGCAGGCATCTTGTGGCCTTGCGTGCTCCCTGAGGCATCTGCTGAGCCACTGTGAGATACAGGAAGCAGGACTAGGTGGACCTTTGGCCTGATCCAGCGGGGCTCTTCTTACGTTTCTATGCCCTTATGTGACACTGGGCTTGCATAACATGCTACCCACCCACAAAACACAGTTCACCAGCCATGTTTTATGGTCTTCCAGAGCTCCTAGGCTGGCAGCAGAAAAGGAGGTTCTTCACACCCCAGGTGCCTCACATAGATGGTTGGCGCATAGATGGTTGGCCCATCCAGTCCAGCTTCCTGTAGCCCACCAGGTGCCTCAGGTGGCATCAGGGTGCATGATTTAGATGTTAATGGGGGGAAGCATTTGAAGAATTCTTGCTCCTTGCTTCAATAATATACTTGAGATTTTTCAACAAACTATTTTCTTCAAGTAATTTTCTTGGTGTAGATCAGACAAACTCTGCTTGTGAGGACCTATGAAGGTCACCTTGTTGTTGGTGATGGTCTCCTGGACCCTAGAAAATCTGTGTGCTTAACCCTGTATTTGGCAATTGTCTGCAAAGAAAAGACATCAATCACCCGTGCACTTGACGAGAATAAAAAATCAAGAGTCTTTGTTCACAAAAGATATTCCCCGCAACCTAGACGTGACCTACCATCTTAAGACTAATTTATCCCAGACGGGTTTTGATTGAGTGCTCATCTGTAACCATTAGCAACTGAGAACAAAATAATATACTGCTGAGATAGCTTTTGCAATAAAAAGACAAAAATAATTTCTAGTCGATTTGGTTTTATTTTGTATTCCTGGTAATAAAAGCTAAGCATGGAGTCCCTTCTCTTCAGGGGCCATTCACCCATGGAGCTGAAGACTCAGCATGTTTGACCTCAGAAACAGTGGCATGAAGCAGTGGCAAACCCATATTGTGACAGGAGTGGCTGCAACAATGGTGTGTTGCACCACCGCAATTTGCACGGCTTCTCTGACAGCAACCACTTCAGCTGATACTCAGACTGACAGAACGCAAGAAGGGCCAGGCGAGGTCAGGCCAGAGGTCTATTGAGCCGCCCAGCATCCTGCTTCCTGCAGTGGCCCAAGTGCATCACGCCGGGAAGCCCAGAAATTGGACATGTGGGTGAACGGCCCTTTCGTGGGTCATGATTATAACAAAATAATGATTTGGTGGGGGATGTATCCACCAAACGATGGGTACCTTTGAAATATTTGTGACTCAGCTTGCCATTTAGAGCTTGGAATTTAAAAAAGCTTACACAGGACTGAGCGCTCAGGGAAAGTGTTGGTCTAACTGGCTTCTGAGGTCACATCCACAGCCTTCAGCTGTGTATTGAGGAAGCCATTTCCCAGAGGGATTCAACAGGGGGCCCCTCTGTCTCAAGGGAAAGGTCACAGATGATCCAAGAAGAGACCATTAGCTTCTCCTCTTTCCCAACTTTCTGCGTGTACCTTTCCAGTCTGTACTACCGAAGCAGTTTCCTGCCATCTGGAACCTCATTACAGAAAGGATCTGTTGGCTTCCTATTATCTTCTGACCCAAGTCACCATGCTGGGCTTGACCTCTACCGCCTCACAAGTAAAGGCTCTGGTTCTTCATAGCTCCTTGCTTCCCTGTTTGGTTCTGTCGTGATCTTTAAGAGCAACAGAGAAAACCTTCTTGGCTGTTCCATCCTTGCACCAGGTTTGAATGACAGACATTCTTTGTGGCTGCCTGAGTTGCAGAATTCCTTTTCCTAAGAGGCCCAACGAAGTCAGAGTGCAGATATCCTCTGAAGGTACCAGAAGTCTTTTTGCTTGAGATGTTGACAACCAGAGCTAAGCAGGCACTGTCTGTCCTTTTATCTGTCTATCCACCTGGAGGTGGGGGTGGGTAAAAGGGAAGCGTAATTCAGCTCAGTGTCATTCACAGGCTCATGTGCCCTGCAACCAGCCCGGGGCCCATGTGAGCTGTGAACTTTCAGCCGAGTGAGTCCTTAAGCACTTACAAGCCAAGGCAACCAGGCCCACAGCCTCTGCTACCCGCCTGGGACCACAGCTGAGAGCAAAAGCCTCTAACAGCAGTACACAGCCTCTTAACATGAAATCCTCAGGCTAAACTAGCCCCAACTGCAGGGACCTCTCCCAAGCTGTAGAGCTTAACTTTAAACTCGTAGAGTGCCGAAGCAGCAGAACTGAATTTAGCTTGGTTCCAAATACTCACAAACAAAGCTTATAGATTATTAACTATGATTTATTAATAAACAAGTCGTTACAAAACTAGGAAGGCATGAAAGAACCAACAGAGACTTAACCAAGCTACACTTCAAAACAACAAAACAACTATATGCCTGACTCTAGACTAGGCCCTGGTCCATGCAAGGTGGTTAGCCTTGCTGGTTCACCTTGCTCTCAAGCCCAAGCAGGCAGCAGGTCCATGCTGGGCATCCTGGACAGGCTTGGAGAAGGTGATCTGAAGATCTCTGATGGTCTGATGATCTTCTCTGATGGATCTTGATGGCCTTGATGGTCTGACGATGTGTGTTGTTCTGTAACCCCCAAACCTGGGTATCTTTATATCCCCTCTAGTATAATTAATTATCCAATCAGGATTAAGGTCAGACCTCTTCCTGATGGGATGTTCGGAGGTTCCATCCTGTTCAGAAAAGGTTATGTAAACAAAACACTAATTCTAAGCGATGGGTCTCAGCTGTGCGGAATCTTCTTAATTGCAGCACTAGCTGGATGGAACTTTCCTGATTAGGTACTTCCTTCCTAACCCTAGCTATGACCTCACACCTTTCTGCAGAAAGCAAAGCAAATAGGAAATTATACTCCCTGATGAAATTACCTCAGGAAATGGGCTGATTATCACCAGCTGGTACCTTAACAGCTTTAGCTTTTTTTTTTTTTTTTTTAAACAAAATGGAGGTATTCTGACAAAATGGAGTCAGACCATGGCCTAGCCTTCTCTTGCTTTTTACACTCAGTAGACCAAGTTCAAGTTCCTTCTCATACTGTCAAGAGGCGTGGAGGAGCTCATCCCATCACCATGTAGGCTATAAGTGTCCTCAGGTTCAGGTGATGTGGTCTCCCCTTGCCTTAGAGAGGGAGAGAGCTCTGCTTTTGAGCGTCCTTCTGCTCCCCCAAGTCTTCTCTGGAAGACAAGTTGTGCTAATGGGCTGGCATGCATTGGGGCATCCGTGCACCTGGAGTGCCACTGCAGTTCCCGAGCAGCTTTGTTGACATGCAACTAGTCAGAACAAACGGGATAGCGACAGAAATAGAGGCAAAGAAATAAAACCTCTAAAATGTCAGCACTGTTCTGGGAGTTGCCTCAACTGCAAAACTGGATAAAGTTCCTCTGTCTTGCAATCAAACCACCCTCCCCACCTCCCAGGTCCTCTGTGAGCAGAACAGTCCAGCCGTGGTCTGGGCAGGTTAGTTTGTGTTGTTCTCCTCACTTCTGCAGCATCGTTCCTAAATATTTCTAAGACAGCAGAGTTTTTTTGAGTCACAGCCATTATCAATCAGCCATACCCTGATCGATGGTGAAAAAATTAACTACTGTGAGAAAAATTAACTACTGTGAAGCTATCATGTATAATGCTAAGATATTTCATTATATAAGAAATGCTGTAACCTTAGCACATTTCCAGATTTTCAATGACTTTGCAGAATTTTTTTTAAAACACAAAAATCAATTTCAATTGTATTTTATGTTATTATATTGTAAGCTATGCACTAAAAATTGTAGCTGTGAGCTTAAAAAAATTGTAGCTGTGAGTACAAGGAACGAAAAAGAACCCAGTGCAATAAATCGGTGCTTCTAGGTGGACTGAGCTGCTTTGCTGCTTGCAACGTGTTTTTGGCACGGTCATTCCAGCAGGGCGGAAAGTGTTGGGATCAGCAGTCTGAAGCTTATCTCTTGCATTCAAAAGCAACACTTTCCCCAATTGAATTTCAGTGGTTTCCAAGACAGAATGTTGTCCCGTCTTGCACAATCCTTAGTTTTGGCATGCCGACACTGTGATGGGTCATGAACATGTAGCCCTATAGTTGGGGTGGTACAGAGAACGATGAGTTTAGATGGAATCCAGAAGACCTGAGTCGGCAAGGCTCCAATTTCCCTGGACTCACTAGGCAGAGGCAGACACCACACTGGACTGAGCTGAAATGTAGCTCCACTACCTCCGTCAACAGTTTCACCACCACATTTGAATGATGTGACTTTGGGGCATTTGGGCCATTTTGGGGTCAGTGGTGCAGCAAACAGGTTCAAAGTGTGGGCTGAACTTACCACCAGAAACAAACACATCCCCAGTCACCGTTGGACATGGACACCATTCCCCAATGGCCAAGCTTTGCAACTCAGGCAGGGAAAAAAATGCCCTTGTTTGGATTTGGTTTCATGCTGACACCACTAGATGATGCGGCAAAGTCATACAACCAAATTAGAATGAAATACTGCTTTCTAAATTTACTCTGGAATCTGAAAGGGGGGAGGGAGAAAAATGGTGCCCTGACAATAACTGAGGGCACAATCCTAACCCACTTCCCAGCAACAGGGTAAGGGCAATGCAGCTCCAAAGTAAGGGAACCAAGTTTCCCTTACCTTGAGGAGGCCTCCATGACTGCCCCCCAATTGCAGGATGAAGCACATGCCCCATTGGCACAGCTGTGTCAGTGCTGGAAAGCTGGTCAGGATTGCACCTTGAGAGTGTGATTGCTGCCATCACCAACATTGGTAGTGCTGGTGACATGCAGGATTACAGTTTATGGGACCTAACCCCTGCTAACTGGGCGAGAGGCACTTTTCTAGTGGTGCTCCTCTTATATTTAGCAGGGGGAGAGTAATTGTCCCTCTTTACCCCCGCGCAGTGTCTTTTCTAGTGGCTGTTGCTGGGGTGTTCTAACTTTATTATTACTATTTGCCTGTAAACCGCTTTGTGCATTTTGTGTTGAAAAGCGGTATATAAATAATATTGATTGATTTTAGAGCCCCCCCCCCCAAAAAAACCCCGATATCTGAAAGAAAGCATTTTGCTGAGTCTTATTGCACACAAAATCCAAAACAACTCACAAGCTTGGATGCAGAAATTCCCAGTTCCAATCCTGGAGAATGTGCAGTTGCTTCAGGTGCATACCATTATTTTTGTGAGCTGGTGATCTAGATGGATAAAAAGGACTGTTTACTAAAAGTATTATTATACAGAAGTATGCGGGGGTCCCCACATGAAGACGGCCGAAAACGGCCGAAATCGGCGTCGAGTCCATAGTTTCCGGGGTCACCGAGACGAGCAGCGACACTCCCGACGCCGGTGGAGTCCAGGTTCAGCCCCCCCTCAGTGTGGGGGGCGAGAAGGGGTGCAAAACACAGCATCCGCCATGCCCTGCTGGAACGCCTGGAGTGATTGGCACCAAACTTGGCACGCGCGTGCCTTGCTGCCTGGTGACAAACACTGCGGGGGTCAGGCCCCCCTAGCGCCCCCGGGGGTGGGGGTGCGCAGGGGCCCCCATGTGAGAACGGTCAAAAACGGACGAAATCGGCGTTGGATCCATAGTTTCCGGGGTCACTGAGGTGAGCGGCGACGCTCCTGATGCAGTTGGAGTCCGGGTTCGGCCCCCATCAGCATGGGGGGCGAGAAGGGGTGCAAAACTCATAAACTCTGGAAGATCATTTTGTTACCCGGGCAACGCCGGGTAACAAAAAGCTAGTTGTAAATAAAAGGAGAAACCACCTCACTGGTGCTTGTGTTTTTATGACTCTGCTGAAGGCTGCTGATGGCCCGAACATTGGCCTGTTTGCCTGTTTTCAAGATTCCCCCCCCCCCGGGTGCTGGTCATGAAATTAAGATGGGCAGCAATGAATCTACACAGTGCCCATCAGTGCTTTTAGCACACAGACTTCCGTTGCTCAGATGAAATGGGAAGCTGAGCGAACTCATTTTAGTGCCATAATCTGTGTCCTCTTTAAAGGATTATGAAGGCAACCTGCAGCTACAGCAGGAAAGGAAAGAAGAACCTTGCTAGTAAAGGTGAATTATTTAATTCCAGTGACTCCTAATGATGCAATATTTGCATGAAACTCTCCATGAATGAAGTGCATGCTCTCTCTCCAACCCCCAACACCCCCCTCTCTGTGTGAATTACTCTGTTGAAAAGCAAGGCTGCAACTGCTCGCTTTTACTTGCTTCTGTTGAAAAGCGAGGATCACACACACACACACACACACACACACACACACACACACACAGAGAGAGAGAGAGAGAGAGAGAGAGAGAGAGAGAGAGAGAGAGAGA